>JABUQX010031366.1:22500-39475 GCA_015478945.1 Trachelipus rathkii | reverse complement strand
TCCTCCGTTGGTGTTTTGAGAGAGATTATATATATATATAATATATAGTCATATACTATATAATGTACATGCTTAGAGAATAGCGTTCATGCAAGTAGAGAGAATACACCGCACCCCCCCCGCACCGACCACGCGCACCCCCGACGTATAATAATATATATATATATATAGTATATATTATATATATTTATATATAATACTATATATACAGTATATATATATAATATATACGTATACGTAAGTATGCGCGCGCACGCATGTATGTTTCCGCTGCGTCTTTTCGCGCCGGTTCCGCTAGAGCAGAGACCGCTGCATTCGTACGTCTTCACTGACCAAGTGCAGGCATCCTACTAAATAAAAATGAGGGGAAAATAGAGGGGTTAAAAAGAGGGGAGAAGAGAAGGAGGGAGAGAGAGAAGGGGGTTGAAACAGAGAAAAAAAATCTAATTATCGTTTAAGGGCCTTAAAGGTGTAAGGTCATCAGCTGCCAATTAAGAACGAAAAGAACATGAGGGCATTCTGAATCCGTGAGGATAAGAAAGGATTTTAATACCTTTTAAGCTCTTAAAAAGAATAATTATCTTTTATACAGAGGGGAAAAGACGTTCTGGTGCAAAGACTAAATTTCAATTAATTGTTTAACAGTTGAAAAGATTTCAGTGTTATGACTATTTTTATTATTTTTATTACTTGATAATTATTATTATTATTATTATTATTATTATTATTATTATTATTATTATTATTATTATTATTATTATTATTATTATTATTATTATTATTATTATTATTATTTTATATTATCATTATTATAATATTTATGATATCTTTATCTATATTTAGTTATTTTATGTATTTTATTATTATTATCTATTCATTATTATCTATTATTATTATTATTTATTTTCTTTCATTATATATATATATATATACATAATATAATTAATAATATATATTATAGTTATGATATATATATATATATATATATATATAGATATATATATATATTATACTATATAATATATAATCAGATGGCCTGCTTTGGGAAGGTTATAATTTGGGTAGGTATATAAAGGGTATTAATTATATATTATATTATATATATATATATATACTAGTATATATATAATAATTATATTATAATATTATATATATATATATATATACATAGATATATAATATATATATATATATAATGTATGGTTAGAGGCACACAAACATAACGTAGCAACATTGACGTACAAACATAGTACAAACAACGTACATAAATATATACAATTACCATGTGACATTAAGCATAGCATACATACATGCATTACGATACATACTACATTACATACATACATACAACATACATACATACATCACATTACAATAATACCATAATACAATATTTTCGCAATATTAACGATACATCCTATATATATATATATATATATATATATATGATATATATATAATATATATATATATATAATATTATAGTATATATTATATATATATATTATATATATATATCAAACCACCCGCCCCGTTCATCAGGATACACCAGCCTACCCCCCCATCCTTTCCATGATCTATAGCGATTCACGATCTATGATTCCCAATGTCATATTTTGCCAGTAGCATTGCGAATAAACATAACAAAACATAAGTTCTTTATATAGCTAGCAACGATCTATATGCTAAACGTAACACAGTATTTAAAGTTCAATAAAGCTAAAACACTACACGGCACCTGAACTAAGAATATTAGTATACCAACGACAAAAACCTAACATACCTTTTACGACCTCAAACGTAAAACAGCTAACATTAACAAGGTTCCATACTTAACAGCAGTAAGTAGACTAACATTACATGACACACGCGTAACTGTTCACACTTTCTTTCAAACGCTCATCTGGAACAATCTATCATAGGTATTTTTACCTAACATAGTAATATAATTTTAACAAAAATTATCTAAAATTCAATTGAAACATACCCCTAACCAGCGGAATATATGCCTGAACGTAACAAGTTTTAACATTAATAAAAGCTAAAATAGCATAACCTGAACTAAGAACTAGAATGACCAAAGCCAAACCTAACACAACTTACGCGCGAATAAACAGCCAACATTAAAAAAGTTCCATACTTACAAAACTTTTATTTATTTGGTTTTGTTTTCTTTAAAATATTTCCTTGTTTTTACTAAAGAAATTTATTCTTTTTAGTTTAACAAACTTAAAAAATTTGCAGTTGTATACCATACCCTAAGCCAGTAAATCAGTTAATCAAATTGCCCTCCTACCCTTATCTATTGATCTATTGATCATTGATTCAAGTCATCATATTTGTATAACATAACACAAAAACTTTAATTTATTGTTTGGTTTGTCTTAAAACGGTTAATGTTACGTTTACTTAGTTGTTATTTTAGTTATTATTTATTTTTATTCAAAAAGAATCACAAAATTTTTAAAATCTTTTTATTTTATTCTTGTTATTACTGTTAAACATTTGGGTGTTAACTAAATTTCTTTCCATTTATGTTTATAAACGTAAAAAATTATGCATTTGTTTAAACATAACCACTAGAACAGTAAACAGTTAAATCAGCATACTATCAGTAATCGATAAATCAAGTAAGAATCAGTGAAAGCAGCTAAATCAGTATGAAATCAGTAAGCATCAGGTAAATCAGCTAAATCAGTAAATCAAACTGCCTTCCAGCCACCTTCCTATACCTTCCAATGATCTATTGATCTATTTACCCAACTATGATCTATTGATTCAAGTCATATTTGTATAAACATACAACAAAAAAATTTTATTTATTTTGTTTTTTTCTTTAAACATTTATGTGTTTACTATAAAAATTTATTTATTTTGTTTTATTTCTTATTAAACATTTTTTGTTTTTTATAAAATATTCTTTCATTTTATGTTTATAACTTAAAAAAAATTTTGCATTTCTACATACCTTAAAGCAAGTAAATCAGTAAATCAGAAAGCAGTAAATCAGTAAATCCAGTAAATCCAACTGCCTTCCAGCCACCTTCCTATCCTTCCATGATCTATATCTATTGACATATTGATCTATTGATTCAAGTCATATTTCTGGTATCATTTTGGATAAAGAACAACTCGTCTGTCAATTATTTTTGTTTTGTTTTGTTTAAAACATTTATGTTTTGACTATAAAAATTCTATTATGTGTTTTATTTTCTTTAAACATTAGGTGTTAACTAAAATTTCTTTCATTTTATGAGTTGCTATAAAACGTAAAAAAAATTTCATTTTTTAACATTACATAAAAAATGAATCAGTAGAAATCAGTGTAAAGCAGTAAATCAAGTAAATCAGTAAATCAAACTCTTGCCTATCCAGCCACCTTCCTGATCCTTCCATGATCTATCTGATCTATGATCTAATTGAATCTATTGATTTCAAATCATATTTTGGTATAACATATCTCAAAAACTTTTATTTATTTTGTTTTGTTCTTCTTTCAAATTTTGTTCTTACTAAAAAAGATTATTCTTTATGTTCATATACTTTAAAATATTTGTATTTTTACATACCCTAAAGCTAGTTTAAATCAGGGCTAAATCAGTTAACTCAACACGCACCCACTCTATCCGGTCCTACCATGTCGTGATCTATTGATCTAGTGATTAAGGTTTCAAGTCATATTTAGTATAACATAACACAAAAACTTTTATTTATTTTGTTTTGTTTTCTATAAACATTTTGTTTTTACTCAGAAAAAAAATTTATTCTTTTTATGTTATAACTTAAAATATTGCATATTTACATACTCTAAAGCAGTAAATCAAGTAAATCAGCATAAATCAGTAAATCAGTAATCAAACCACCACTCTTATTCACTCCTCACCTTATCCATGAATTATTGATCTATTGATCTATTGATCTATTGTTTCAAGTCACTTTTTGTATAACATAACATAATAATAATATAGGCTGTAGCTGGTGGTTGTTGAAATGCTGCGTTTGTTGTTGCTGTTGTTGCAGTTGTGAATGTTGTTGTTGTTAGAAATGTTGTTGTTTGCTTGGTTGTTGTTGATTGTTGTCTGTTGTTGTTAGATATACTATCAAACGCTCAAGATTTAAATGAAAATATACCCAACACTTTTCTTCTAACATATCTCTGAATATAATGTTAATTTACATTTAAAACATTGGTAAACTAAACAAAAAAGCTATATTTTACTTCATTCACTTACCTACACTGACATCAGCACCATTAACAAGCAACTAAATTAGAATGTTTTCAAAACTTACCAGCAGAAGTCGGCTTAGCAATCTCAATCTTTACTATACACAAACTGCTCAAAATATGTATTATCTAGTAATTATATTGATTATTATTATTATTATTAATATTATTTATTATTATTATATTATTCAAATAGATCTCACAACACAATAACGCGTGCGATCACTTTGCCTCCAGGTCCACAACATTGGTATGTAAATTGCTCTCTACCAGACACCTAAGCATTTACCTAATCTTGTTACGCTCAAGGGATAGCCAATCAGAGAACTGTATTTGCTATGCCATCACGGCCAGCCAATGAAATTCGAGAATGACTCATTATTCTTAATATCTTTTGACACATGTGCAAGGGTAACGAGATTTATTACTTTGTAACCCGATATCTTTTGAACACAAAAGAAGGCGTGACGAGCTTTATGACTTTGTTCCTTTTTGTCCCTTACTTAACCATCTGTTTTTATCTTAGAACAGTTAGTTTTATCTATTATTATATTATGATATTATTGATTATTATTATTTATTATTATATTATTATATATTATTTATTATTAATCATATCCATTAAAGATCTTCACAAACCAAATAACGTAGTGCGACCATATCCGCTTGCATGTTCACAACTTAAAACCAGTGGTTGGTAAAGATGCTCTCTTTACCTGGCACTCAACATACGCAATCTTTAACAAAGAACAGAAGGAGTTCCGGTTTTACAAATCTGTATTATCCTCTTGAGAGGGGTGGATACAAGAACGTTGAGAAAAAGCCACTTCAAAAGCGTGTAAAAAGGTACATTTAGTTTGCTAAGGGGAATAAACAAAGAACGGGATCATTACGAATGACATTGAGATGGCTTGTTCTAACAATGGATGAATGTCGGTTACCAACTTACATGAAGGTAAATGCTATGCCTATTAACATGTACTGCAACAACACCATACACCACACGACAAATATATTATATATATTATATATATATATATATAATATATATATATATATATATTATAATATTATAATATATATATTATATATATATATATATATATATATAATATATATAATATTATAATATATATATATGATATGTAGAGTTAGTAAATATTGGTTTAATAATAAGATATATTTCATCAATTTGTAAGATATTAATATAAATCTTCAATGGCTCTATTAATTGATATTTTTGTTTTTCGATTATTTTTTCTTCCACATTTTTAATATAAACATTCGTTTTCTTATTACTTTTCTTTTAAGTTTTTTATAATTCTTCTTTATATTTATCACTTTTGTTAAAAGTTATTTATTTATTTTATTTTTTTTATTTATATTTTATGAGCCCTATAACACAGCAAGGACAAACTCGATCGACTAAGCACGAGAGACTACATCCAACGCCCATGTCAAGCGTTCGAACCTTAGCGCTTAACGTCTCAGCGTCTTCATCCCTTTACGTCTCCCCGGATTTAAGATGTATAACAATTAGATCGCGAGTGACCCGCCGCATCCCTCTTGGTGGACATTATATATTATATATGATATATTATATAAGTAATATATATATATATATATTATATATAATATATATATATAATATTATATAATAGATACTCTGCTAATACGATATACCAATATCTACAAACGGCCAAGGTACAGCTGAAAAAACGAATCTCAATAACGAACATAAACAAAAGAACAAAAACCAATATAAATATATTTAATCTAACACAGTTGTTTCAGCGTAGACCTTTTGAGTGAAAAGAGGGACATTCTCGCCTTTCACTGTGTTGGCACGAAATATATCTTTTCTCCGTTTAACTATTCCTCAGTGATGGGTGAATTTATCCTTATCTATATGCTTGTGTTTATTTTGATGGCTATTGAAAATTATCATACCTCTTTAAAAAACAGGGATTTTATTTTTACTGTAGTCTTAAAACTCATTTTGAAAACCATAGTTGCTATTAAACTGTTAAACGGTTGAACAAGTTCTCGGTGCTCAGTATTGAAAGTGTTTCTATTTCATTCAAGTTGTATTACAGTGTGTAATATCATGGACCATCATTAACAGATATTGACCTCTATAAAGGATATTGTAACAAGACATCAAGATCCCAACTTGACTACTGTGTTTTCATTCCTATATAAAAGAAAACTAATGGGTTTGAATTTTTACGTGTATATAAATCAAACCGTATATGCTCTAGTAACCAAACGTATTTTGTAATGAGCGCGGCGAATGAACTACTTACGTCTACTTGTCACCACACGTTGAGAATGGATCAAGAGTACTTTAAGGTTCTACCAACTTTTCTAATCACCGATGATTGTTATTAGCCCTAGAAGGCGTCACGATGGATTAGACAACTTACTCTCGCCTTTTCTAAGTATGTAATTACACACAGGATAGGTATGAGCTGATCTCATAGGAAGGACGTGTTAGGATGAATTCATGTACATTGACCTGACTTACCTCATAGATCAGTATTAAACGGTATCTACACGTTAGAAAAATATGTCTGAAGGTTCCGCTCAGGAGGGTTTTAATAGCAGATGAAGAGACTGAAATACTGAAGGGTACTTAGAACGTAGCTGTAACTCTTATGTGATATATCCCAGGAATATTGTTTGCAATTTAAGAAAAAATTTTAACTGATGATACTGCACTATCATTGAAAAACTTCTTCAAAAATCTCCATGAACGTCAGAAATTCATCTATCTATTTAGAAAACAATGAGCGAAGTTATTTACGCTGCTGCATCCTGACATGTAACATACTATGATATATCTGAGGAAGAACTTTGTACATATGTGCGTGATCGGATTGAGTATTGAAGAGATAAGAAACTATCTGAGAACAACAACGCAAAATTGCATAAGCCTCATTGGAAAGACTGTAGAATGTTTTAAATGTGAAATATGCATAAAGCGCCATTAGATAGTGTTGGATTATGTTATATAGAATATACTCGTATATCCTATATATAATATATATATATATATATATATATTATAATATATATAATAAATATATATATATATTTAATAATTATATAGGATATATATATTTATATATATATATATAATATATATATATTATATAATATAAATATACTATATATTACTTGTAATACTATTTATCATATTTAATAATCTTGTTCGCTGATTCAATACTTTAATGTTAAAATACTGGTATGTCCAGTGATTATATTACGTTTCTATTTATGTAATTAAGGAATTAAAATGAACAAGTTGCTTTTACTGACTTAAAACAATTTCTATATATATATGATAATATATATATTATATAATATTTATATAAATATATATTATATATATACTATATATATATATATTGTATTATAATATATTATATATTATATATATAAGATATATATATATATAATAGTAGTTATATAGTTTATGATGCTATAATGTCCTCACCAAGGGGATGTCGCGGGTCCCTCGGCGAGTGTCTAAATTGTTTACATCTTAAATCCGGGGAGACGTAAAGGCATGAAGACGCTGAGACGTTAAGCGCTAAGGTTCGAACGCTTGACATGGGCGTTGGATGGTAGTCTCTCGTGGTTAGTCGATCGAGTGGTCTTGCTGATATGTACGCGCTCATTTAAAATTAGAGTGATTTAAAGTATTATAGTTAAATATAAGGGTGGAAATACATATAAGTATAAAGAAGAATAATTAAAACTTAAAGAAAAATAATAAGAAAAACGGAAATGTTTATATAAAAATTGAAAGAAAATTAATCGCGAAAAACAAACCAATATATTATAAGCCCCCAATCTGGAGATCTTTATATTATTATCTTACAAAATTGCATACGATATTGTTATTTAAACCCAATGTATTATGATTCAAAAATATAATAGTATATATATTAATAATAATTATATATAATATATACTTTTAAGTAATATATATACTATAGTAACTATACTATATCCTTATTTAATACAGACTAAGATGATACGCGTATATGCTTTATATATATTATACCTATATATATATTATATAGTACTATATATATATATTATACTATATATATATATTGTGGTGTGTGGGGGGTGTTTGCATACATGTTTATATGCATAGCCATTTACCCTTCATGTTAAGTGGTGAACCGCATTCATAGCATTAGATTAGAATCAAAGCACACGAGAGTTTCATGTAATTTAGATACCCTGTTCTTTTATGTCCCTTCAAAAACTAATTTGATCTTGTTTCACATCGCTTTGAATGGTCACCAGTTTCTCACGGTTCTTCTTGTATCCAACACCTTCAAGAGGATAACAGGATGTTGTAACCGACCTTGTTCTGTGTATAAAGAATTGCGTAAGTTGTAGGTGGTAGTAGAGAGCATTTACAACCAATGTCTTAGTTGTGAAACATGCAAGCGATATGCGTCGCACACGTTTATTGGTATTGTGAGAATCTATGCTGTAATAATAATAATTAATAACATTAATAATAATGAATAAATATAATAATAAAAATGCATTTGTATGATGATAGATGATGATCGATGTGAATGATGAAATGATGATGATGATGAGATGATGATGATGTGATGATATGATGATCAATGATTTGATGATGATGTGCATGATTGATGATAGAATAGTTTTGTGCAATGATGATGATGATGATGATGATGATGATGGATGATGAGTGATTGATGATTGCATGATGATGATGATTGATCGATGATGATGCATGATGATGATGAGGATGATGATGATGGATGATGATGATGAGCATGATGATGATGATGATGCTGATGATGATGATTATGAGATGAATCAATGAAGGTGCATGATGATGATGATGATGATGCATTGATGTGGATGATGCATGATGATGATATGATGATGGATGATGATGTATGATGATGATGATGTATGATGATGATGATAATGATGATGATTAATAATAATAATATAAAATAATAATTAATAATAATAATAAAATAATAACTAATAATAAAAATAAATAATAATAATAATAATAATAATAATATTTAATAATAATAATAATAATAATAATAATATAATAATAATAATATAGAATAATAATAATAATAATAATAATAATAATAATACAAAGTACTGTTTAAGATAAAAAAGATGTTAAGTTAAGGACAAAAGGAAACAAAAGTAATAAATCTATCACCATTCTTATGTGTCAAAAGTATCGGGAACAAAGTAATAAAATCTTCGTTACATGCACATTGTGTCAAAAGATATTAGGATTAATGAGTCATTCCTCGAATTTTATTGGCTGGCCGTGATAGCCATAGCAAATACAGTTCTCTGATTGGCTTATCCTTGGCGTACAAGATTAACGTAATGCTTAGGTGTCTTGGTAGAGAGTATTACCTACATGTTCTAGGTTATTGGACTGGAGGCAAAGTTGAATCGCCACGCGTTATTGGGTGTTGTGAGATCTATGTGAAAATATCAATATATAATAATTAATAATAATATTAATAATAATAATAATAATAATAATAATAATAATAATAATAATAATAATAAGTAAAAATAATATAATTATAATAATAAATTTGAGCAGTTGTCCCAGCTATGAGTTAAAGATGTGAGATTGCTGAAGCCACCCGACTGCTCTGGTAAGTTGAGAACTTCGTATTTAGTTTTTACTGCTTGTTAATGAAATGTCATGATATGTCAGTTAGGTAAGGATGAGATATATTTTTTTGTTTAGTTACAATGTTAATGAAAATTCTAACATTAATATTTAGAGATTAATGTCTTCCTGCAAACCCAAGAGTGTTGCTAATATTTTCATTAACTTGACTTTTGTCATATTTTCCCTGTATCAACCACAACAAACAAACGCAACAAACGCACATTTCAACAACAAAACAACTTCAACAACTGGAAACAACACAACAACAAACGCAGCATTTCAACAACACCAGCGCTACAGCTAAGAATTTATTTCTATGTTATGTTATACAAAATTTGGCTTGAAAACAAATAGATCAATAGTCAATAGATCAATAGATCAATAGATCAATAGATCAGGATAATCTAGAGGATAGAGTGGGTGGTTTGATTTAGCTGATTTACTGATTTACTGATTACTGATTTATGCTTTATAGTATGTAAAAATACAAAATATTTAATGTTTCATAAATTACGAACGAAAAACTGTTAGTTCCTAACAAAAACTTTAAGAAAAGAATGGAAAATAAACACTAGTTTTTTTCCATGTTGATACTAAAATATTGACTTAATCAAGTAGATCATATAGATCACGAATGGGAAGTGAGGATAGAGTGGGTTGTTTGATTAATGATTTACTGATTATCTGCTTTAGGGTATGTAAAAATTACAAAATGATTTGTAAGGTATAAACATAAAAAAGAATAAAAATTTTTAGTAAAAACAAAATGTTTAAAGCAAACAAAACAAAAAAATAAAAGTTGTTTGACGATATGTTATTACAAAAATTTGATGATATCAATTTTAGATCCAATAATCACTAGATCAATAATCAATAGATCATGGAAGGATAGGAAAGTGGCTGGAAGGCAGTTTGATTTATTGATTTACTGATTTACTGCTTACTGATTTACTGATTTACTGCTTCAGGTATTTTTATAGTAAAAATGCAAATTTTTTACGTTATAAAAATAAATGAAAGAAATTTTAGTAACACCAAATGTGAAAAAATAAAACAAAGATAAATAAATTTTATAGTAAAACTAATGTTTAAAGAAAAACAAACATAAATAAATAAAAGTTTTTGAGATAAGTTAGTAAAAATAATGACTTGAATCAATTAGGATTCAATAGATCAACTAGATCAATAACAATAGATCATGGAAGGTTAGAAGGTGTGGAAGGCAGTTGCATTTACTGATCACTGATTTACTGCTTAGTGATCTACTGATTTACTGCTTTAGGGTATGTAAAATGCAAATTTGTACGTTAAAACATAAAAGAAAAGAATTTTCAAGGCTAAATGCATAATGAAATAAACAAAATAAATGAAATTTTATATAGTAAAAACATAATGTTAAAGAAACAAAACAAAATAAATAAAAGTTTTTGTGTTAATGTTATACAAAAATATGATTTGATAACTAGATCAATAGATCAATAGATCATAGATCATGGCAATGGGCATACGGAAGGTGCTGAAAACGCACGTTTGATTTACTTGATTTACTGATTTACTGACTTACTGATTTTACTGATTTACCTGATTTAACTGCTTTTACTGACTTAACTGATTTAATGATTTATCTGTTCACGCGGTATGTAAAAATGCAAATTTTGTACGTTATTAACAATAAAATGAAAAAATTTTAGTTAACACCAAATGTTTAAAGGAAATAAACAAAATAATTAAAAAGATTTTAAAAAATATATAGATTCTTTCGAATAAAAATAAATAAAAGCTAAATAAATAAGTAAATACATTAATATTTAACAAAACAAAATAAATAAAAGTTTTTGTGTTATGTTATACAAAATATTGATTTGAATCAATAGATCAATAGATCATGGAGGGTAGGAGGCGCATTTGATTAACTGATATTACTGAGTTTTATTGTCTAGTATGTAAAATGCATAATATTTTTAAAGTGGTAAAATAAAAAGCAATAAATTTTATAAAAACAAAAATATTTAATAGAAAACATGCTAGTAACTTTACTGTTGTTAAGCATGGATCTTTGTTAATGTGGGCTGTTTATTCGTGCGTAAGTTGCGTTTAGGTTTGGCTTTGTACATTATATTCTTAGTTCAGGTTATGTATGTTAGCTTTATTAATTTAAAAACTTGTTACGTCAGCATGTATAAATTCGCTGGTTAGTATTGATAATAGTAAGTTTATGATAAATTTTATGTAAATATTGACTATGTTAAGTAGTAATACCTATGATATGTACAGGATGCGTTTGAAAAAGTACGTGACAGGTTACGGTTGTGTATGTAATGTTGTTACTTCCTGATGTTAAGTATGGAACCTTTGATTATGTTGGCTGTTTATTGAGCGTAAGGTATGTTAGTTTTGTCGTTGTACACTATATTCTTAGTTCAGGTCGTGATATGTTAGCTTTATTGATGTAAAAACTTGTTCGTTAGCATATAATCGTTGGTTAGTATATCAAAAAACTTATTTTATGTTATGTTTACCCACAAAATGCTACTCAAAATATGACTTGGAATCAATTAGATCGCTGAAGCTATTAGATCATGCGAAGGACATGGGGCGGGGTAGGGTGTGTGGAAAGGCGTGGTTTTGATATATATGATAATTACTATATATATATATATATATATAATATATAATATATATAATATTTAACATATAGAATTTATATATAAATTCGTATATATATAGTATTTATGTCTCTTTATACTTATGTATGTAACTGAATATTCCCTAACAATCATATGTCCAATGTTAGTAGTTCATCACCAGGAACCATCTGACGTCCTATGTATGTATGTATGTATGTATGTATGTATGTATGTATGTATGTATGTATGTATGTATGTATGTATGTATGTATGTATGTATGTATGTATGTATGTTTGTGTGCCTCTAACCAATACAATTACATATATATATATATATTATGTATATATTTATATATATATATATATAATATATCATATATATATATATATATATAAATTACATATATATATATATATATATATAATATATATATATATTATAATATATATATACCTACCAATTATAACCTCAAAGTAGAGGCCACTGAGTATATATATAATATATACTATACATATATATATATATACTAATAATATATATATATATATTATTATAGATATATATATATATCTATAAATATAATATTTAATCATATAGCTCATTATTAGAAAGAAAAAAATAATTAACTCATTGAAATATTCATAAATAAGACTTGTAATAATAATGAATAAAGGTGCTAACAATAAAATTAGGTAATTAAATATAATTTATCTTAATAAATAATATAAGAATAATGAATTATAATAATGAAAAATAATAATAATAATAATAATAATAATAATAAATACATAATAATAATATAATTATAATTATATTATATTATAATCATATAATTTCTTTTTAGAATGATAATTTATATCATATTGTATAATTTTAATGCAATTTAAAAAAAAAAAAAATAATAATAATAATAATAATCATACTAATAGATAATAATAATAATCAATGAATAAAACAATAATTAATAAAATAATAATAATAATAATAATATAATTAACAAAATAATAATAATAAAATAATAATAATAATAATAATAATAATTAATTAATATAATAAATAATAATAATAATAATAATAATAAACAATTTTTCAACTATCGTATAAAAATTATGAATTTGCATGTCTTTGCACAGAATGTCGTTCCCCTCTGTATTAAAGATATTTATATCTTGTTTAGACTTAAAAAGGTAACTTAAGAATCCATTATCCCCTCACGGCATTCCCATGCCTTTGTTCTTTTCGTCCTACATGCAGGCGCTACGATGACTCTTACACCGTACCCTATTTGACCCTTTTCGATTAGAACGATAATTAGATTTTTCTTTCCTGTTTTTCAACCCCTTCTTCTCTCGCTCCTTCTCTTATCCGCCTCTTTAACCCTCTATATATTCCCCTCTTTTCTATTTAGTAGGATCCTGCACTGGTGCAAGTGAAGAGACGTAACGAATGCGCGGTCTCTGCTCTAGCGAACCGGCGCGACAAGACGCCGCGGAAAAAAATACATGCTGCAGCGCGCATACTTACGTAATATATCATATATATTATATATATTTATAATATATATATAATAATATAATATATATATATATATTAATATATATATATATACGATATATTACGTATATTTGTATATTATATATGATATAATATATATATTATATAATTATATAAATATATATATATAATATACGTGGAGGTTGGGCGGTTGGTGCGGGAGCCGTGGGCGTGTATTCTCTCTTGCATGAACGTATTCTCTAAGCATGTACATATATATATATAATAGATATAATATATATATATACTATAGTAAATATACATATATAATAATAGTATATTATATTATATATATATATATACTTATATATATAATAGATATATTATATATATATATACTATTATAATATATATATATATTATATATATATATATATATTATATATATATATATAATATATATATATATATATATATATATGAATATGTGCCATCTATTGTATCGACAAGATCACTATATATTCATTCCAGGGATCCTTCTGAGATCCTGGAACAACATTCAAAAATCTGGATATTTACTAAAAATTCAATTAGTACTTTCCAGTTTCCAGTCTGGAAACTAATTAACACTTTCAGGTTCCTGGAATCCTCAGGATTCCACGGATTTCCAGGATTCCAGTGCCTTTCAAAACGCGACTGTTAACTTACTCTCCTACCTGATACCTTACTAAAACTTAGGCGTACTATTGCTCAAGAGCTCTTACCTATTATATTATATACTAATATATATATATAGATATATAATTATACTATATATATAATATATTATATATATTATATATATTTACTACGTGTTATGTATATATACGTTTAGATAATCTACTATAATATTAATATATAGTATATATATATAGTTATATAATATATATATATATATCATATAGTATATATATACTTAATATATATATATTATATATACTATATATATAATATCCTTTTGGATAGTGTTGAGGCTTAGGCTAAGAGACTTATAAACTGCCTAAAACTTTCTGACTCCCTTGACCCTCTTTCTCTGAGGCGTGACATTGGCGCCCTATCTCTTTTCTATATGTATTACACACGGCAGGTGCTCGAGAGAATTGACCCCTCACATTCCTCCACCACTGCGTCGCCCTCCGTAACACAAAGACGGTGCCTTACTCTCACGATGAAGTATTGTATAATATTGGAGACTCTAGATTACTCGTTGTGGTGCCTCCTCCTTTCCAGTCACTTTTGTGGACATTCTGCTTTCATCTATTTTTCCTGGAGTATTCGATCTTCCTCTCTTTAAGTCTGCGCCCAGCTGAGGGAATTGAGTTAGGCAAGGGACTTGGTGTGTTTACTTTCCTTTTGTTATTTTTTTCTATTTTTTGTTTTGTTTTGCCCTCCTTTAGAAAAGGGCCCTGACCGTGGATAGTGACATCTATATATATATATATATATATATATATATATATATATATATATATATATATATATATTTATATATATATATATATATATATAATATATATATATTATTAATATATATAATATATTAAATTAATGGCTTTTATTAGTGCGTCGTCGGTCTGATTAAGAACTCGCACCTTAAAATTTTTAAATTCTTAATTTGCTCGAGATAGACTGGAAGGTTGGGCACCACTGCCCTAGAGCTTACTGCCACCTTAATCAAGCCCAGTGTCCCCGGACCCTATTGCCCACGTTAAGAACCTATGACTTAAACTTGGACTTAAATGTAAGGTTTCTAAGTTAGAAGATGAAACAAAACTTCTACCTCTGTAAGGAATCATGATAGTTTTATAAAGATTCAAAATGATCTTGATAAAATTCTTGGGTGGGCAGATAAGTGGCATCTGAACTTTAATTGTAAAAAGTGTAAGTTTCTGCATGTAGGTTACTCGAATAAAAGATTTAACTTACGATATGAATATGGAGGACTGGTTGGAGTCTGTGGACCAGAAAAAAAAGAATTGTGATAAAAACAGTAATCCTGAAAATGCGATGTATAGTTTTCAATCAAGGGATAAGGAGTATTAATTTGTCGTTTGATTATGTGAGTGCAATGTCGTTACCAATGTCCTTTGTGCCTTCGCTCTAATGTGAGGTCTATAAGTGATCTGTATTAATAAGCTATGTTAGGCAAATATATGAGTATTGTGTACATGGTTGAGCTCCTTATTTAACAAAATAGTATGCTGGAGAGAGTGCAACGTAGAGCAACTATGATGATTTATGACTTTGAGGGTAAGAGCTATGAGGAGAGGCTAAACAGTTAGGAATGTTTTCTGTAGAAAAGCGTTTTTTTAGAGGGAACATAATACAAGTCTACAAAATACTTACATCTCTCAGTTTTTCTAGGGGACACAATAAGAAATGTAGGAAGACGTGTAACATTGATTCATTCTGTAATAGTGTTTAAATTTTAGGAATGGTTTGTTCCAGGAAGATGTTGATTAATTGTGATACTTGCTGTATTTAAGAGAGGTATATGGATGGTACTGAGTAGTATGCAGTACAAGATAGAGTAAGTCACGCACATGAAATACGCACATGGAAATACGTACACGTGTGTACGCACGCGTAGCGTGCGTACACATGATGTTACGCGCGCGTAGCGCGCGTACACGTGATAGTAAATATTGTATGTATGTATATGAGTGTTATTTATATATATATATATTATTATTATTATTATTACCCCTTCCCCCCTTTTCCCCATGTTCTTTTATGTATATATTTACATATGTGTGCACCGTAGGTGCACACAGACGAGTGTATGTTGATGACGCAGTCATCAACATTACACTATTTCCATCCGTGGACACACACACACACACACACACACACACACACACACACAC
>JABUQX010031366.1:7500-17500 GCA_015478945.1 Trachelipus rathkii | reverse complement strand
TATATATATATATATATATATATATATATATATATCATCTCCACCCGCAAACGTCCCCTTGTGCGTCAGGCGGGAATATTGTAAATTCTCCAGAAACTTCTGTTCTTATAATGGATATTATATAGTTAACCAGCTTCGTTCTTGCACAGCCCTCAAGATCTTGATCGGTCAAAAGGCGTAACTTTGCTGAAAGTTTTTATACGGAGAGGGATCTGTATTTTAAATCGTTCTACGTCGATTGTATATGTTTTAAGCATGCTATTTAGCTCTACGATTTTCTCTAATTGGCCATCAATTATTGAAACACCTCCACACTTCAATGATATATCGAAGTACACAGTTTCACATCCCTCCTTCGCTGCAGCTGTAGCTCGCATTCTATAACCATTTACATCATCTGATGCACATATAACACGTATTCTTGTGGGATCACGGGGTGTGTAAGGATGTCTATCTGAAAAATCCGATGTGTGACTGACACATGTATACCAAGATTTTAAAATGAACCAGCACTTTTGAATATACGATATAACACCCATAGCTGATGCCTTTTTAAAATGCGCTATAATACCAAGAGCTGTTGACGCTGCAACTTCCACTCCGACACTGATGCCTTCAACAGAAACAGTCTAACCCTCCACCTTTAAACTAGCAACGTCATAAACGTGAATTTTCATGAGACTTCACTATTTATCATCATGAGATTTATCATTATATATATATATATATATATATATATATATATATATATATATATATATATATATATATATATATATATATATATATATATATATATTTTTACTAATATATAAATATAAATATTTATATATATATATAATATATAATATATATATATATATATATATATATATATATATATATATATATATAAAAAAAAAGGATAGTAAAATACGTTTTTATTTTAAAGCTTTCATCATGTATTCGGAAACTAAATAATCATTGACAAATAAATTTTTAGCATCGAAAATATTTACAAAATCATTGACACAGATATCGTTTAAAAAACACTTAATGAAGTAAACACAATAAGCTCCGCATAAACTAGAGTGTGAAGGCTGAACAGCCCTAACCAAAGTTTTTATATAATTTTCATTGTTATATTTTAAAAATGAAATGATGTAATGATTATCCAGAATAAATTTCAAGTTTAAAGAATCAATCAGGTACACATCTCCGTTCTTCTCCTTGTAGATGGAAATCCAGTGTCCCCACGATGTCACATCTCGATGTGAAGTGTTGAACACGAAGCCGCTATCCTTCTTCAACCTCACAGAATCTACTTCATTAATAGCGAACACCCCTAAAAATCGAGGCTCGTTTTTAAACATAACTTTTATTTCTTCTTCATTCATCTTTAGTAATTCAAAAGCACATTTCGGGCTCTGTCAATTTCAATAAGTTGAGGGTGTTCCAGATAAACGATGACGGTAATGGATGTCTGCAGACTTCCGCTAAATGAAAGATTGAGTCCTAATGTTCCCTTCCTCAGAATGTTTAAATGACTTGCGTTACAAGCTGAAAGATCTGGACTGAGATCAAACGCATACAAGTTACTATTCGTCGCGTATTCTTCAAGGTTCATTCCCGTACCACTATCACCACATGAAACAGTGTTGGCTATTAGATCGTGGAAAGGTCGCGAACATAGAGATTGTACCCCATTATATGACATTTCATAATCACGTCCGTATGGCTGTCCATTTACATGTAAACTGACACCCCTAAGGTTGAAAGGGGCGAATTTATATGTTGATTTTTTATAATGTCCTGAATATGCCTCGTGCTCTACAATTCCAGCTATTACTTTTTGAGGTAGATTTCCGTTAACAATGTTTGGAATACTGATGCTTGATAAACCATGAGTGAAGTTAAATACTTTGGTTTCTACTCTTCTGATTGGGTACTTGGCTGTGGTTGTTAAAAGCGACTTCTCAATTTCCAAATGCCTTTGGGGAAATAACTTCACCTTTCTAACATAGAGAAAAGCCTCTAGCAGTTTGAAAGATAGGCTCAGGACATGGAGTTGTAGCATTAGGATTACTTTTTATTTTAAGTGCAAATTTCGGACTTGAACGGGATAAGCGGATTCTAGCATCTACAGATGGCAGAATAAGTCTTTCCTGAGAGAATATATCGCCATTTAATCGTCCGTAGAATTCGTAAGTGTTATTTATGACTTCAGCCGCTTTAGCTACATGTGTAGCCTCATCTTTGAAGCTGTAAAAACCACATGATTGAAGATGAGACTGCTTAGCATCATCAGAAAAGTTCAGTAGATGTTCTATGTAGCTTCTATAAGGATAACTAGCTGCTGAAGTGCCGAGCGAAGTTTCATTGAGGTAAACATCAATCTGGTTAAAACAAGTGTATAGGAAGTTCGACTCTGTATACACTATGTGGTCGTCACCTGTAGGAAGGTCTGTACCATCAGGGTTTGTCAATTTCGTTTTAAAATATAGAAATACATTAGATGGATCTAGATATTGGTCTGAGGTGCCTGGGATATTAAACTCTAAAGGAACGTCAGTGCTGGTTATCGAATGTGTGGGATTAATGCTGATGAAGTTGCTGTCACTCACGCTAATCTGAGTAGGATTCATCGAGAAGAGATCCAATTCGCTCTTGCAGCAGTCTGGACTAGCAGGGTGAAGGAAATGCATCTTGTCGGTGCGGTGCTAGGCCGAATAATGAACAAAGCTTCATATGTGCTCCACTTATATACATGTTAGCCGAAAGTTGTAGTTAAAGATACCATCTAGTAGTTAAATGGTAAATACATCAATACGTTTTGTAGATTTAACCCTTTTAGCCTTAGGGTTTTTCCGCACTGTGATTTTCTTACGGCCTTGCTTCTTCTTCAGAGCTCTCTTCGTCTTAGGCTTTTTCCTGTTTGTGACATTCCTGCGTCCTTTAACTTTAGCCCGGCCCTGCCCTGTCATTTTACGTCTTATTTTGCGTTTAACGTCATCGAGCATCTCGTCGGAAACCTCGGCAATCCGCCTTTTTAATGAAGCACGAGGATTGGCTCCTGTCGCTATATCTTGCATCGTGTGCAGGCCTGTTCTTATAGCTTTTTTACCTAGATATTCACCCCCTCTTCTAAATACGGGGATGGCGCTTCGCAGTAACTTAGTGAAAAATCCTCCAAGACCGTACCCTCTTTGTGATCTCGAGCCAATGAATACTCTTTCCATACTTATTACTAAGGTGACTGGAGCTTCTTCCCTATACTGTCTTTACACTGTAAGAGTGCATCAATGAATGAAAAAATGCAATTGATTATGTCCCTTATATAGTCTGCAGAGGCATCTATTTCTTGAATGAAATCGAGTAGCATATAGATGAGATTTTCAATTCTGGTTAAAAAATGTTCCATCATTTTATAGCTGATGGGGACGTTTCTTTCTAATGTGTACTTTACACATCAATGTGCCACTTGTAAATGGATATGGCCGTCCTTCCACGTCCTTTATATGTACTCTTATAGACCCTATCAATGACCTGTTCAGTGAGAGATAGTGGACATTCGGGAATGTTATTACCTTGCTCTCTTGAGGAAAATAAACTACCCTTAACAGAGGAGCTGTAGTGTCGCCCACATATTGGTGCTCGACTATATCAGTGTAGACGTACGCCATTCCAGGATGTTTGAGCATCTCTGAGGTAATACAAGTATAATGTAACACCCTGTCTTGCTCGTCGATTAATTCTTCCTTGGTTATATGGTCGTTTTCTACTGTTTTCATAACCCTTTTCAGCATAGTAGGTACATCATGGAGGACATCTAACCAACCTTTACGTTCATGAACGTGTTTCCGTTGCCATGACGATCTCCTGAGGAAAAACACGTCAATATCTCTAAGGTTAATGCCTGCCGTTGATCTCAAAGTAATTAATACTTCGTCATCAGAGGGATGAATATCTGTGTTGTAAATTAGATCTCTACACATATTACTAGTCGCTAGAAGCGTATTTAAATAACTGAACATTGCAGGAACGGACTTAAAATAGGATTTCCTCATTACAATTCTTTCATAAAAGTACTCTCTCGTCCCCATAGTAACGCGGTTTAAAGCACCTGTGTTCTTCACATCCAATATAGTTTCAACACAGTCTACACTTCTGTAAACATGCATCCAAAAAAGATTATGCGGAACATTTTCCACATCTGTATTTAATATCACTTCACACAATCCTATTTCATAAACGTCTCTTTCAATGTCAATAGGGTTCAGTAACTCTGTCGTGAAGTCTGAGAGCTTATTATCAGGATGTAGATTCATCGAAGCCGAAGAAGGCAGAGTTAAATAGAAGTGGTCTGTACTCGCCATGGTCACAATGAATACTGATTAATGATTCTTAATTTCACTTGCTTTTATATACGAGTTAAACTTGTCAGGATATCCTACCCATTTAACCAAGTACTGTTTATTTCGACCCTTTCCTTTCGAGCCTAATAGCTTTTCAATTTTATATACATTACTTTCAGGATTGAAGCGTATTTTTTGTATTTCCTGTTTATAAAAACCGCCTTTTATCTTTTCACCGTATAAATCCTCCAAATAATATAATTTTAAGCCGTCATAAGGGAAGTCTCGAATATTGTGAACTTTGAAAACCTCTGTAGACCACCCTGACTCATAGCCTTTCCTAAACCTTTCCGCCTCTCTGGAGACTCGTACATAATCACCTATGCATACACCTGAATTATCCTTTATTTCCCTGGCTCTCCGTTGTGAATGTTCCACCATCGTAGGCTTTATTTCCGACATTTCTAGAGGGGTAGATTTTATAGTTCTATGGAACGATCTATTATAAGAATGAGCAAGGTCTTGTAGTATGTCAATATACTTAAAAGTGTTCATGCGGGTAAAGTACCGGTGCATTTTCTCCTTGATAGTACGCTGTACTCTTTCAACTATAGCTGCTTTATTCACTGAGAATGTATTGTAATACCCCATGTCGTGCTCTTTAACTAATTCTTGAAATTCTCGACCAAGAAACTCAGTGCCTTGGTCCGTCCACAGCATTCTTGGCCATCGTCTGTCACCCTCTATAATTTCTCTCAATGCGTCAGATACAGTACCTGACTTTTTATCTTTTAAAGGTTTTAACCATAAATATCTAGAATACACATCAATGGTGAAAAGTATGTATTGATATCCATCGTTGTACGAGCTGTATTTAACCATCTCGGATAAATCCAGCTGCCATACGCTATCGAGACAGGGGGCTACGGTTTTCCGGGTAGGAAATTTTCTGCGAACAGGTTTATGTAGAGTGAAAGCCTCCTCACCTTCTAGATATGCTTTCAACTCTTTCCGTCCGGAAACCTCGAGGCAAACCTTGTGAATCCACCATAGCTATTAGGCTCCTTCACATCGTAATAATACTTATCAACCACTTCCTTAGCCTCCATGATGTATACTGACATAAATAAAAACATTTATATATATATATATATATATATATATATATATATATATATATATATATATATATATATATATATATATATATATATATATATATATATATATATATATATATATATATATATACCGGTATATATATATATATATATATAGCAAATATAAAACATAGTGTTTAATATGATGAATTTATTTATTTATCCACAAGTAAGCAAATTAGAACAATGAACAAATTATAAATATATATATATATATATATATATATATATATATATATATATATATATATATATATATATATATATATATATATATATATAAATATATAAAATATATATATATATATATATATATATATTGAATTAATAATATTAATAACATCATAACGTAACTATGAATTAATCCATTTAAGATTAGGGTGTGGGGCTTTTCTTACTCTTCCTTTAACCACACGTTTGAATTTATCTGAAGCGTAGGACATGCCTGAAGGACTAGAATCGGGTCTTGGTGTCTTAGGAATATCATCCAAGTCTGCTAATCTGCGTGTGTTCAAGATTAAAGAACGGGGAAAATTTATAGTCTGAAGCTCCTGTTTGATAGCAGGCCACCCTGTTACAGCCCCTTTCTTCCAGTCGCGCGAGAGATCAGCTATTAAATCCACAATGTTTGATCCTTTAACTATCTCATCATCAATAATGATTTGACCTAACTCATTCCAAGTTATTTGTTCTTTTAAAATATTATAGAGAGTTAGTCCTGATTTGCGAGACCTGTTTGGCAAGCTCTCCTCTAGGATATTTCTTAAGTTGTCTTCGTACTTCACCTCAGGTTTTACTTCTTGTGGCAAATTTGTTTCCTCCACGTCAGACTTAATTAGTGGGCCCTTTAGATGCAGATCCTTGAGGCTTAATAATTTCTGCATTGCATCTTGGTATAAGATACGCTTCTCATGTATGTTAATGTCTGAATTTAATATCCGATACACCTCTTTCTCGTAGTTGTTTATCTGTTCAACTTTAGGGTCTAACAAACTGTAAGGTAGAGTTTGCTGATGAATTTGTCCTGTAATCAAAGGTTGTTGGTTCTCTCGAGAGAAATGGTGTTGATGTGATGGTTGAATTTGCAGTGAGGACTGCACTGCGTAAGGCGGTGATTGGGTAGGCTGAGTATGGGGATTCTGCATCGATGAAGTAGTATTACACTTCATTTTCTCATATTCGTTAAACGGTAATACAGCGACCTTCTTCATTATGAAGAAATCCACTTGGTAATCAGAGGAGCAATTACTGAGAAAAGTAGAGGAAGGAAAACACCACCCCCCTTCTGCAGCACCTTCTTTTTATTTTTCAGTTGCTTTATGTTACGGGAGAGTTTTTTAATGATGTTTCTATGCCGACGCAGCTTTACCTTCTGAGGTCTGTTTAAAGGAACATTGCCCTTTATAAGATTCAAGCAGAGTTCACATACACACTGGACGAACTTCTCATCATCACAGATTATTTTACGCTTTTCAGCCGGTTTCAGCTTTTTAAATCTTTTTATAAGAGGTAAATACTTTACAACTAAACTACTCATTATGCAGGAATGTACACAGTTTCTACCTCGTGCGGTAGAATGTTGGTGCGGAGCAGAACTCTATGCGTGTTCCTAGGATGAAGCTCACACAGCAAGTATCCGTATGGATCCGAAGTAACTTCTTTATATACTTTCAAGAACTCTTTTCTGGCCAACGGAAACATCTGAGACCCTAGAACATTGACCTGGCTCATATCTCTTCTTTGCCCAAACAGAATCAGATACTGAGTGTTTAAAGAAACAGTCCTCATGTGCCTGCTTTGATGAAAAATGTTCTGTGTAATGAAAAATACAGATATATTTAAATGATGGGAATACACCGTAAACGTCTCAGCTATATCTTCGTTTAACTTGTGCAACATGTCGTCCAGTACTATAACTTTATGACCTTGTACATTTTCCAATGATTTAATATCGTATATCCCTTCATGGAATTCTACTATATTATTATACTCATTAAACTTCTCCTGGAATACACTATAGCACCAGATTATTTTCACGGGTGTATGCTCAAAAATTCCACCATCCTTTAATATGTTTAACAGGAGAAAGGTTTTTCCACAGCTTGTGGGACCCGCCACCATACATGTAGCAGGGCTGAAGAACATGAATTTACCCACATCCATACTCGTAGCGTGCTCGAGGTATAATGTAGCTTTCGAAGGTATGGTAAGAACATATATATATATATATATATATATATATATATATATATATATATATATATATATATATATATATATACATACATATCCACTATTGCTTTTTATTATATATATATATTTACGAACGTTTACTTGACGGTGTTAAAGCAAAAACTTCACTTGAAAAGCCTTTACTACATAGCTAGAACTTTAATAATCACAGACGTACATATTTTAACATTAAATATATTCACAAGAATATTAAATATTTCATCATTAATTACGTTTACAATAATATTAAATATATTTATAAGGGTGTATAACACTGTTTTAGACATTCACAGAAACTTCACGAAGACTCAAGATTAATACTCTGTAAATCTTTACAAATATACCAATCATTTATATCGTTGTCTATCATGTAGCTACGTGTCTCATCAATACCATCCGAAAGTACATATGTAAAAAGCTCCCTCTCAGATATCATAGTATGTTTGGTCTCTGGATCGTCAGCGTAGATGCTTACCGCCCATCGTTTTCTAAGTAGATGTATGAATTTCTGCACATCAATAGTGTCTAGGAATCGTTTAATAACAGTTTCAGAATCATCAACCAGCATTTTCTTGAATGCATAGTATTCCTCGTATAACATATAATGAACGACTGTCACATAGTTAGATAACATTCACTCTCTTCATATGCCTTATCACCCTTCCGCCTACCTCTGACATACACTTCAGCTGTTGTATTCCTGAGATGAAGAATCCATGTGAAGTACGTTCAAATACTTCTAAGCCGTTTCGTCGTTCCCATAGTCTAACTTCCACGCCGATGGTGTTCGCGTGTTTAGAGAAGGTTAGAGTAAGTTGCTTGCCCTTGGATCCTAGGCTCTGGCTGATAACTGCTCTCGAGTAGTTTAAAGCCGCATTAGGGTTAAAGTAATCAGTAAGACGGGTGTGCTCTGTGTGTTTACATATGCACAGTAATTCATCGGCGCTCATGAAAACACGCCTTGTGTTGTAATATGATGAATTACTAACACACGTGAAGAATTCAGTTCCATTCGGGTTTCTTTTATATAAGAATGCAACTCCACAACCGGGTATCTTAACTTCCCACTGAATGATGTCTTGTACAGAGGTATACCTATTAAGACGGACCATTTCAAACTCCGTCTGGAAATGGAACACTTTTAAGGTAGAGTAAGGAACTTGTTCACAGCTTGACAGTTAAAGCGACTATAGTTTGAAACGAGTTTAGACTCACAAGGGAACATATATAATTCTCGACCAATCACCATCGAGGGTGAATTGAGATAAGGTTTACTCCCATCAATCACAAGGGAACATTTATAATTCTCAACCAACCACAGCTGAGCGTGAATTGAGCTAAGGCTTACATCCGCCAATCACAAGTAAGGTAAAACATGTGTTTTTACGATCTGATGTAGAGTAAAATAATAATTTGATTTCTATTACGTCGAGTAATAATAATAATAACAACAACAATAATAATAATAATAATAATAATAATAATAATAATAATAATAATAATAATAATAATAATAATAATAATATAACAACTCCTAATTATTTTTAAGAAACTTTGAAATAATTTTTGCTAGCATGAATGAATAATATAAATGTAGATGATTAATTATAAGCAATAAAGCTGTAAAGCAGTAAAGCAGTAAAGCAGTAAAGCAGTAAAGCAGTAAAGCAGTAAAGCAGTAAAGCAGTAAAGCAGTAAAGCTAACTATTCTCCCTGTTGATAGTGAGCTGTTGTTTTACTGTTTCATTGCTTTAAGGGTGCAAAGTAAATGTTTTAATGAAATTTCTTTAAATTTTATTTTTGCTTCAGTGTGTAATTGGCTTGACTCTGATTCTTGAGCTGTTGTTGTTGTTGTTGTTGTTGTTGTTGTTGTTGTTGTTGTTGTTGTTGTTGTTGTTGTTGTTGTTGTTGTTGTAGCGTAGATGGTGTTTCATGGATTGTGGTTGTTTTGTCTTGATTCTGATTGTAATAACTCTAAGTTTCATTGGCCTCAGATGTTTTTTATAAAGTTTCTTTTAATTTTATTATAAGTAGAATGTGAATGGTGGCTGGCATTGTTTTGTTGATGAGGATGTGAATGTTGTAGATGATGTTTCATGAGTTGTTGTTGTTGTTGTTGTTGTTGTTGTTGTTGTTGTTGTTGTTGTTGTTTGGCGTCGTTCTGTTTCTTGCGTTTTTGCTGGTGTAGATTCGGCTTCATGGTTTGTTGTGAAGAAGAATAAGAAGAAGAATAATAATAATAATAATAATAATAATAATAATAATAATAATAAT
>JABUQX010031366.1:0-5000 GCA_015478945.1 Trachelipus rathkii | reverse complement strand
TTGGAATCCTGCTAAAATGTTAGTGCGGAAAATGTAAAAAAAAAATCTCAAAAACCACAATAAGCTACAGCGGAATACATTTTGGTTCTGGTAAAATTTAGTGCGGAAAATGTAAAAAAAAAAAAAAGAAAAAAATTATTTTTTAATAATTATAGTAATATGAGGAGAAAACCTATTTAAGACCTTTTATACGTTACTCGTTAAAATAAATAAAATTTTGTTTTTTTGTTTTTAACTAAAGAATACCCCAAGGGTATACCGCACCGATGGCAGGAGTCGGGGTCTCTCGGCTTCTAGGAACTACGTGGTAGGACTATTTCCCCCCCCGGGGAGGGTCTCCGGAACCCCCGCTCTTTGGTATTTGGGTGTCGCGGGGGTTCCTCCGCCCCTCCCCTACGGGGTATGGAAAAACCCCCCCTGTGTTCCCCGTCGGCTCGAGCCCCCTACATTGCCGTGTAATACCTTTACAAATAATATATATATATATATATATATATATATATATATATATATATATATATATATATATATATATATATATTCTCTATATATATATATATATATATATATATATATACCATCCCCTATCATAAAAAAATAGCCAATATTTATTTTATTTTTTTATTTTATTTTTATTTCCAAATAAAAGAGAACTATATGCGAATATGTATTAAGTTTTTATGTAGATATAGTTTTTTTTTTTTTTTTACAGTTTCCACAATAGAATACCAGGATTTCAACAATGTATTCCTTTTTCCTGTAGCTATTGGTTTTTGAGATATGGATTGAGATATTTGTGGTTTTAAACTGGATTTCACCATATATATATACAGTGGCATTATCCAGGATTTATTTTTTTTTCAAGGGGGGCCGACAAAAAGAACTACTTTTTATAATAACAATATATATATATATATATATATAACATAACAACATATATATATATATATATATATATATATATAACTATATATATATATACTATATATATATATATATACGAGTATATATATATATATAGCACCTATATATATATATATATATATATATATATATATATATATATATATATATATATATATATATATATATATATATATATAAAAATATATATATATATTTATATATTTTATTTATCTTTTTTTCTCCACACAAAACATATATATATATATATATATATATATATATATATATATAAAGTGGAAGGACCAAATATTAAATTTCTAAGAAAAAATGGAAATAATTTATATAAATTTCTAAAATCATCTTACCTGATGTTAACTTTAATCGATGGGCATGAGAGTGAGCAAAGTCCGAGATAACATCTTCAGTTTTTATGTCAGTATTTCGATGTTTTTAGAGGAGGGAAAGTCCAGTAAGTCTTTCTTCTCCAATAGTATTTCTCAAGTAGGTTTTCAGAAGTCATAATGTTGAAAAGCTTCTTTCTACTTAAGCAGTAGACACGGGTAAAATTGCCAGTATTTGCAACAAGATGTAAATATTTGTAAATTGTGACTTCGAACAAGAAACTAGTTCGTCTATTGCCGTTTTTGGACGATCTGTGCTGTGATGCCATTTCAACTTCCGTAAATCCCATTCTGCTTTTACTAAATCCTCATTTGGGCTTTCGAGATCTTCCTCGTAAAATGTTACATCTTTAATCTTCTCATATGGCACATTACACCTGTTCGGTGTGACAAAGTGCAAGGAAAATATAATTTCTTTATGATTTAAAAACCTCTCTCCTAATGTTGGTATTAAATCATCCAAGAATGGTATGAAAATGGAATGTTGGGTCTGTATTTTTGGAATTTGTTAATTCTTGGTACAGCAATTTCAATACCCAGCTCGGATTCAGATGCGCTTACACATTCTTCAAAAATCTACTGAAATTCTAATGTTGCATTTTCTCTGATGGCTTCAAGTTTAGTTTTAACTAGATTCACTTCATTACATGCACTCACCAAATCAATAACGTGTGTCTGAAATCGTTTTGAAAGATTGTATGTTAAACTTAATAGTCTGTTCAAAAAAGGAAACCAGAAAAGATGCACTATAAACATTGTTTAGAATTAAGGTAGCTTTTTTTGACTGATCTTCAACTTCACATTTTATTTGTTCTAAAGCTGCTATTATCGGGTTTATCATCTCTTTAAATAATAAAACCGATTCGTGCCATTGGCACCAGCGAGTTTCACAAACTTTTTTAATCTCTTCTTGCTACCCTTAGGAATAAATTCTTCTATTTTTTCTTCAAAATCTTTTGTCCTCTTAGCACTTAGAAAAAAATGTACAACAATCTGATATTATTCCAATTGCACTTCGAATATTTTGAACTTTAGAAGCGTCTGTGAGGCATAAATTTAAGCACTGCAAAAAGCAGTGAGTATAAATAGCTTTGTGACATTTTTCATTTATTACTCTCTGAACACTCTTGAACTCACCACCCATTGCTGCTGCACCGTCATACCCCTGTCCTCTTAGATTATTCATATCCCAACCAAGTTCAGTTACTTTTTCTTCAATTAATTTTTCAAGACTTATTCCCGTCAAATCATTTACTGAGACGAAACACATAAAATCTTCTTTGACGGTAAGAGTATCAATATCAACGTAACACACACACACACAACGAGAATTGTTCCTCCTGGGACACATTGGTCGTCTCATCGGCTAAGACAGTTAAAAATTTACTTTTATTTGTGTTTTGCACAATTTTACGTTGAATGAGATGCGCAAATGACTGAATTAGAGCATTTTGGACTGTGGAACTGGTATACATGGCATTTCTAGCACTAGTTTTTAAATGTTCTGAAAGAATATGGTCTCCAGCATTAACACGATATCTTAAAAGACGCCGAAAATTGCCATTGTTTCCCACAGGCCAAAAGAGTTCGATTCGACCTGAGTCATGATGTCCAAGTAACGATATATTTTGCTTACCACAGAATCGAATTGTTTCAGCAATTGGAATTAGCCGCTTTCTACTGTCTTCGACCTCCCTTTTCTTCTGACTGTCAATCTGTTGTGGATGCTCTCGATTTTTTCTTGAACCTGCTTTTCTACAGCAAATCTCTTTTCTACCAATTCTTTGTGATATTTAGTTGCCTCGTGTTTTTTGAAATACTCAATGGCTTTCTTTAAGTTTGAATACGATCTCGAGACAAAAACACCCAATTCCTGGTGTTTTCCTTTACCTTTTTCTTTTGTTTCCAAAAACAATGCACAATTTGAGTAATAAACCCCAGCGTTTTTATCAGAGTAAGCTAACCACTTAATATCATCAAGCCACTTTCTTTGAAAATATCTTTCCCGACCTTTGCCTTCCTGAGCAAGAAATATATATTTTGAATCTGGTTTCCAGAGATATTTTAATATTTCCACTTTTTCCTTATTGCTAAATACCGTACCTATGAAATTGCCAATATCGTTGAGATGAACAATCCTTTCTGTATTCCTTGATTGCGCCTGACTTGGAAAGGAAAAACATCACTGTCTACTTGAGAATTTTCAGCTGTTATCGCAGTTACAGAAAAGTTCCAGGAGAAACTGATTCGAGTTCTAGAGCCTCACTCTTTGAATAACATAAATCTTTTATTACCATATTGCTTACTTTTTTGTGGAAAAAGTCTCTAATATCTGTTCTTATTTTCATATTTTTTTTTTATTTTTAAGTTGAACGACAAGAACAAAAAATGTTAAACACAATGTGCAAAACTATAACTATTCACTAGCAACTTCATATTATACGCTTAAAACAATAGAACGATAACTTTACACTGACACCACAATGTTATCTCATTACTAGGTAATGCTGAGAGAGAGAGAATTAAAACTTATCTCTCTCTGTCTAATATATATATATATATATATATATATATATATATATATATATATATATATATATATATATATATATATATATATATATATATATATATATATATATATATATATATATATATATATATATATATGATCATCCCGAAAAGGAAAGGCATATAACTAAAAAAAATATAACAGATACACAAAAAATTAATCTTTAGTTCACCTAAAGGCCCTAAAATTAAAAAAAAATAAAAAAAATAACGCTTTTTAAAAAATTAAATTTGTTAAAATTGTTGAAAAAATTACAGTTTTTTGACAAAACGAAGAAGCTGGAGTAGTCGGAGGGAGCGCGGAAAGTTGCCAAATGTTGAATTTTTTTCTTTTATAACTAAACCATACCCGACGGGTAAAAATTAAAGATGGCAAGAGTCGGGGTTTCTCGGCCTACCGGGGGACGACGGGGGGACTTCGTCCCTCCGTCGGCTCGAACCCCCTAAAAAGGATATAAAAAGAAAAGTTAACATTTTCTCCAAAGCGTAAAATAAAGTGGTATTTGGCAACTTTTGCTATCGTCAACTAATGCATGATTCAAGGTCAATCACAGCGTGCACTTGCGAGGTTTGAGATTATATTAATATTTAAGGTGTTATTAATAAATATTAGAATAAAATATATATTTTTTTTAAGTTTCATCGATGAAATTGCTTGCTGAAATCAAAAATGTTATTTATTTTCCTGTAGATGTTATAGTTTTTTAGTTACATGCCTGGCCTCTTCGGGATGTGGCTCTATATATATATATATATATATATATATATATATATATATATATATATATATATATATATATATATATATATATTATATATATATATATATATATATATATATATATATATATATATATATATATATATATATATATATATATATATATATATATATATATATATATATATGTTTTTATACTTTATATATATATATATATATATATATATATATATATATATATATATATATATATATATATATATATATATATATATATACAAATTCATTATATTTATGTAATAAAAATTATAACTTCCCCAAAGGACTTACGAGATTTGTTCCTGACAGCGACGAATTATACATTAATTTAACCTCTGCATTTTATATTATTAACGGATATG
>JABUQX010031365.1:0-34774 GCA_015478945.1 Trachelipus rathkii | reverse complement strand
AGGGTCTATCCGGGTGGCGTTCATATGCGCGACGGCTCGATAAAGAGAAAGACTAATTTGAACGAAGAAAAGACGTTAGTGAAATTCAGGAACGAGGGTAAAGTCGACGCAGATGATTTGGACGAGTCCGAAAAACACGATTTATTTATGCAAAGGATGAACGACCCCGGCATCGTCGCCGGCGCCTATTTAGTTCCCAGCGAGCACGATATGCACGGAACGAATTACGGCATTGGTAGTAAAAATGCGGCGGGGGCGGGGGCGTCTTCCTCGGCGTCGTCGAAGGAGACGCGACCCCCCTTCAGTCGAACGTTTTTGACTTCGAATTCGATTAGAAGAGCCGCTTCCTTTTATCCCGTTGTGAACATTTTCAGAGGGCTCGTCGGCGGAGGACGGGTGCCCGCTAACTTAAAAAAGTTTTTTCCTACCATCTACGAATCTCACCGAACGGACGGCGAGTTGAAAAAATGTTTCGATTCCGACAGCACGATGCGTACTTTAGACGCGTTGGGGGGTTTGCTCCTCGAACCCACGACGGTAGGAACGCGCGTCCCGAACGGTTGGAAAAGAAATTGGGTTTGCGAAGAACTTTCCGCGAATTCCCCGAAACTGACCGATTTTTACTCGAGCTCTTTACTAATGGACGGAATCTTTTCGCGCGTAGACTCGCTCGCGATTTTATTTCGCAACTATTTTAAAAACCGCGATGACGGACGACGAAGGAAAATCAATCCCGTGCCCATCCCGAGAATCGCGTTGGATAAAAACGTGATTAGTAATTTCAATTCTCACACCACTCTGTTCGGCTTGCAGCAATACGACCTAGATAACCCCGATTCTATTCGCTACAATTTCGGTGGGAAAAAGCCGGATTTCGTGAAGCATCATCTCACGAGCTCCGAAAATTTTCTGAAAGGCGCCTCCGTCATAAATTATCCCCCGAGCAGTCCGGTTTCCTTCATCGAACACGTCGATTTTAGCAAAAGGCTACTGGGCGAAGACGCTCTTGCTCAACTGAAAAATTTTTCCAATCAATACGCGCTGCTGCTTGGGGGTAGCGAAAATCGATTGACCGATTATACGGCGAAGAGGTACGCTTGGGAGAGAGTTAAAAAACCATTGTGTCGGAAAGAATTCTCGGAGGGTAATTTCCGGGAGTACGGTAAAAGCGTCTTTCGACCGACCGTTCCGGCTTTAGAGTGTTATTTTCAAGCGATAAACCAGGCTAACCGCAAATTCGCGAACGTCAACGACGACGAAGATCACGACAAAGGGCTCCTCCTCCATTTCTCCCAACACAATAAAAAGCACGTTCAAATTTACCTAGGCCAGTACAAATACCTGAGCGAGGGCGACGGCTGGTTGGGGGGAAATCTGAACCAGTATTTGCCCGTTTTTATACCGAACGATACCACGTCGTATCCGACGGTCGGTTTTAAGGAACGGGTTTTGTTCTCGGCCGAATGGTCGAGAATGGGGATGGAACACTATCACCACTCGTTCAAACACACGTATAACGCGACGAAAGATTCGCACGTTTCGAAAAGAATAGATACCGAAACAATTCCCATCCACACGTGCGGTTGCACGTGCGAACTATCGTGTCAAAAGCACTTTTCGTCTTCGCTTATCAAATCGCGAGATCTCGGGGCGAACCGCGTCGCCTATTCCGGATTTCTTAGTCGAAGCACTAAGCTAACTCCGTTCGTATTTCAAAAACGAATTCCGTGCACCGACGTAAGATTATACGGCGCGTATTTAAGAATAAAGGCGAATTTCGAACTGCCGCGCGATTTAAGCCGTATGTTCCGCCCCGTCGGAAAAGGGAATTACGGAAAACTGCCCCTCGCCCCGAATTATTTTATGGTTTCTCCTCACAATACCGAATCCATGAGCTACATGTGGGGAAGACAATTAGTCGACGAAGCTTTATCGGAACCCGCTAACGTGAATTCGAACGGTTTGCCCGAACTCAGAGTGAACGACCATAATAACCGCTTCGATTACCTCTACCCTAAATTATTGTTAGGTTCGTCCGGAGATCATTATCAAGCGGAGGTCACGAGGTTTTTAGAATCGCTCTTAACCGTCATGCCCAGCACGATTAGCGCCAACGCGCAAAATTCTCGCGAAGACGGCGCTAAAGATATCGTGGCTCAAATGGGAACGCCGTTCGCGATTCTTTGGAGCAGATTCGATTACCTGAAGGGAGAGTATAGCGGGATCGAAGGAAGGAAAACGTCCCGTTTACCGTCGCCGCCTTTAAAATTCGTTCACAACTATCCCGTTACGACGCTATCGTTTTCGGGCTTCGAATGCGGTCAAACGATAGCGGAAGGTCAACACACCATGGGCGGATATTTGTGTCCGTACAGGCCTTGGCAGGAAGATAACGACCCGAAGGGTGAAAAAAAGGTACTAGTCTACGACGACGACGCTTTTATATTCAGGGGAAAAACGAAATTCTTCGGCGAAATGATCGATAACGAATTTTTAGAAACGATGGACTCCCGAGAGCACGAGAAAGATGACGTCATAGTGGATCTGCTCAGGCATTACGGGGCCGGCTGTTTATTTCGAATAGGCGACCGCACCGATGCGAAAAACGCGTCTTCTTCGTTTCCGATGGACGGTCGGTTCTCTTATTCCGCGTTCCCCCCGACGAGGCAGATGACGTGTCAGGTGAGACAACCTCTGGCCGCCTTAGGTTTGATAAAAAGTAACGTCGGTGTAGACTTAGAAGAAACTAGTTAATTTTAATTTTTATTATTATTCACAGTTGATAAAGTGATATATAATAATAGTCGCGTTCAAAATACTAATTTCCTCCTACATTTATAAACGTAGTGATGAAGCTTAGCAATTTCTTCCTGGCGTTTGATCCTCTTCACCGGCTTTTTGAAGACCCTTCGTAAAATTTCTTCCCTGTCGATAGTAACATCTTCAGCTTTTGTCATGGCGCGGAGATTTGTCGTTTGTTCCTCGAAAATTATTAGCCGAATTTAAGCTAGTTTTGAATGTTTCATAAACCTTTATAGAAATTCCAATGGTATCCCTTCTCAATACCCTAAATCGTAATGAAGAAACTATCGGAACTCTGCTAATTTTGTAGACTTTTTGATTTTAATTTTCTATATTTTAAAATTATTTTTTAATTAAAATTATTTTCTTTTAATTTCAGGATAAATTTTTTATTTAACAAAAATATTTCTTCTCATAAATGAGCATCATTTGCAAAATATCGATAAAATAATCGATTCACCCGGAAGATATGAAATCGCTTAAAAGTATTATTAAAAAAGGGAATCGAAACTTCAAAGACGAACTATTGATTGACGATGATTTAGAGATAAAAGAGAAAGAGGAAGAAAAAAGGGACCTTCATACACAATCTCACGACAATGAATTATTGGTAAATGAATCTACATGCCTGCAAAAGAAGATATCGTATGATGACATTCGGAACCTAAATATCGCGAAGGGTCAAACATCTCCACAGACGAAGAAGAAAATTAAACACGCGAGATTTCATAATGCGTCTTGGATAAACAATATCGTTTTCGCCAGCCCTGCACTGAGATCGACAGGAAAGGAAATAAATAAAACTCTCTTAAAAAGGGTGATTCCGAATAACGTTGCGATTTTAAAAGCCCCGGTTCTTCCTTCCGCCCCTCCTCTATCTTTATTCGATGAACCAGATACGCGACCTTCACGAGATACTCGAAAGTGTAACCCGCATTATTGTGAGATTCTTCCATAGAATAATTTGGTCTTCGAAAGTGAATAGTTTCTTATCACTAATCGCGAACGAGGTAAACGAAAATTACGTTTTAGCGATCACTCGCTCGTGGGAGAATATTCTCACGATTACGAATCTTTAAGGAAAACAAAAATTTTAATTTTTTGAAAGTTTTTTCATATAGATTAAAATTATAAATGTGTATTATTGTGATTATTTCTATTTTATATATCGTATTGTTATGTTTTTCTTTTGGTGATTAAATATGTTAATAAATATTGTGCGTTTAAGGAATTTTATTTCCCTTTATAACAAAGCCTTAGAGACTCAGCTAAATTGTGTAACTGTGTTTTAATCTGACGAGCAGTTGAACCTTCCTATGTGGGTGTAAAAAATAATATTTAAAAACAGAAGTTATCGAAAATATATTGAAATTATATCTTTAATGGAACACGAAAAAACGCCATTAAACACAAGAAGAAAAGAAATCTGATTTTTTTAAAGCTTAATCCTGAAAGGTATTCTTATATTCTTACACCGATATTTTCTGTTTAAAATACGTCATACTGACGTTTCATAAAAATGAGACGACCATCTCAAAAATAATTGAAATTATTTTTTAAAGTTTTTATTTTTTACTTATAATTTTACACCCCTATTTTCTGTTTCAAAAATGTGATACCACGAAACTCTAAAAACTACTCTTGAAACGTTCTTTTTTGAAACGTGCATAGCTGCCCGGCTACTGTTAACTCAGCGATGCGGAGTTCAGTGTTTTTCCCTCGAAAAAAAAACTCGCTTTAGAAAACCAAAAATTGGTTGTTGCACCATATCCGAGAAAGGATACAGAGAAAACAAAAACTGAAACGGCCGAAAATTAACACCGGTAAACAAAAAAACATGAACGTGTTTTTAAATCCGATGTACGATTAATTTTATTCTATATAATATATATATATATACTATATATAATATTTTATATATATATATATATATAATATATATATATATATATATATTTATATATAATATATAATATATATATATATATATTATATATATTATATATAGATATAATATATATATTATATAAACTATAAAAGATATATATTATTATATATATATATTAATATATATATATATATATATATATATATATTGGTATATATATATATATTATAGTATATATTATATTATATATATTATAACTATATATATAATACTAATATATATATATATAGTATATATATATATATTATATATATTATAATAGATGTTAAATATATATATATATATATATATATATATATATATATATACATGATTTTAATTAAAAATTTCTATAAACGAGAACGATTTTTTATTAAACATTTTATAAATAAACAAGAATGATAGAGTTTACATTAGTTGGTATTTTTTATAGTTATAAAAAATTGCCCACTTCCTTCTTCGTCAGCAACAACAAAATTGGACTTCATTTCGATTGTCTTCCCGCGTATAATCCTCCCACAACCCAGAGAAGTCATCGCGTATTTTCGGGCGATAAGTTTTTGCGTCCGTTATAATTTTGTCTCTTAACCAAAAAATAAATTGGATCGCCAGTCTTATCCATTCGTCTACACATGTGTCGCAAAGATCCAACCCCTCCCGTATGTTAGTGAAGATTGTTTCTATATCCCGTTTCCTTTCCACGAGGTAAGACAGAGACTTCTCTTTGCTCTTAAAGGCGTGGTTAATTTTCATTTGCAGAGCTTGCAAGGCGACGTACCAAACAGTTTTCACCTTCTTCATTCCAATAGTCCGGTCGCCTATTAGGTAATAAAGGACGTACCCTTCGCAATGTTTGATCCTTCGAATTTTCGATATCTCTTTCTTCACGTCTTCGGGAGATATCGCGTGGTATTCCGGCGTTGAAATTTCGAAGAGTTTGAAAAATTCTAAGCCCGTCTGAGGGGAGACGGTCGTCAATGATTCGTCGTCGTCGTGGTCGTCGTCATCGTCCTCGCTTTGGCCACCCACCGCCGCCACCTCTTCGGGGAACGAAATCATCATTAAGCCGTAGATTTCTGGTTCCTTTGAGCGTATTTCTTCGACGACGATGTGCGGTCGATCGGGCATTAATAACTCGAAAACCACCGTCGTTTTAGTGACACTCAACAAATGCTTCAAAATATTTAGTTTCGCTGGATCCATCCGGTCGAAGGTATCTAGTACCGTCTTCGCCACCAAACGTGCGATAAAACACTTGTGTCCCGAATATTTATCCACGTCGGAGCGAGTCTTCACCATAATATGTACGTTCTTAGAACCGACGATGACGTAATACTCGCCCCCGATCTCCCTCACGGTGAAATGGCCGCAGCATCCGTCGATTTTTGTCATGCAAATAACCTCGGAGGCTTTCGCCGGCGAATCGATGCAAAATTTTTTCCACTCTTCATCGTTTTCGGGTTGAAAATTATCTTCATCGCCGATTCGCCCCGTAAACTTTTTGTTGCCGCAAATAGCGATATCTAACCGTTGTTCCTTATGTCCTTTCACCTCGATAAATGTAAGACCTCGACTCACGTTCTTCCTAATCCATTCATCTTTCGAATAGGTTTCGTCTTCCGATTTGAATGACAATATTTTAACGTCGTGTAGTTTACAAGAATAACCGGTAGGGAGTACACCTTTCTCGACGTCCGTGGATATTATTTTCAATGACGAATTTTCCGAAATTTTTTTATGCATATCCTTGGCCACGTCGGAACTGAATCTAGCCTTCTCGCGTTTAGTTTCGAAGGTTTTTATCAAGCTTTCTTTCCGAAGTTCGGTCATCGATTCACAGCCGGCCAACATATTTTTTAATGAAGCCAAACTCTCAATTCTTTCTGCGACTTCGGAGTGTTCCTTTTCTTCTTTTCTCGATTCGGGGATCATCGTGGGTGCCATAATCTCAGAGTTAAAAAGGAATCTAGAAATAGATAAGAATGAAGATTATTATTTTATCAAACTTAATAGCGACCCTAGTAATCTTATAATGAGTGTGAAAATTTTACGCCATAAAAAAAAAGAAATATATTGATATCACGAGAAACATGTCAAAAAATACAATTTGGAATTCCTACGTTATTATTTTTGGTAATAATTATTCATAGAGTAAAAATAAAAGAGTACATCGGCAATAAAAAATAAACCGTTTTGTGGATCATTTTAATCACTAATCCTAGTATTTCCTGTTTTAGACAAACAGTTATAAAGATAATACTTTATCGCTAGCAATTTTTTTTAAAGGTAGAATCAGAATTTATCCAAAACTGTAAAAATAAACTATTTGTTTCTATAATGATAAATTAAAACCATCTCACCTGCTAAAAAATTACAAATAAATCGCTAGAAATAAATATTTCACTCCTTTGCCAAGCAAATTGAATAACTAAATCGGTGTTTAAACATTCACGGGACGGTAGTTTCCTAAGCGAATATTGTAACTTAGCTCGTGAAGGAAAAACACGAAGAAGTAGTACGACCAGGACTTGAAGGAGCATCCACACTCGACTCGGCACCCCTGATAACTGATATCGCCGATGGCCCACTCCCCCTTTTATGCCCTTTAAATGCTCACGGAAGCAAATTTGCAGGTGCGACACGACGTGGCAACCGGAGATGACTAAAAAACAATTATTGTCATTTGATTCTTCTCAATCATGACCAAAATAACTGATGATTTGCAAGGTTGAGAAAAAACATTCCCGATGAAACGCCTCTATATGACGTCATTATCGGTTTGACGATATATATATATATATATATATATAATATATTATATAATTAATATATATATTAAATATACTATATATAAATATATATATATAATATCTAAATTTACGATATTATATTCTTTATTATGCCTTCAATACCTCCAAAAAGTTCCTTAAAAAAATCATGATAATCAATAGAGGGAATGACCAGATGAAATGTTATAGGCTCAGGGTTACGAAATGTATTTATAAACTCAAAAAAAGAATGGGTTGTATAAAAAGGCTTATCATTTTTTAATCCCAAAGAGCTCTTATAGAATTTTGTTTCTTTTTCTACACCGTACTTATCATTTATAGATGATTCAAAATCGGAGAATTCGAACAGGTCGTATCGTTTTATATACCACTGAATGATGGAATTTCCAAACTTGTCGTTCATTGTCACTACGATATTTTTGAAAAGTTTTTTGACATTTCCCTCGTGTGTAGGATTGCGGCACTCGCAAAGGTAAAATTTTTCTTTATTAACCATGTATCGATCAAAATTTATTTCTAGTCCTTTTTTCAAAGAGGGAGCGACATCCAAAAGTTTATAAATACTGCAAGGGTCGATATATTCCGAATAGAAAAACACAACTACCTTTTCCAGATTTGGAGAAAGACGACAAATATCATATAAGAGAAGGGAAAAATCAATCTTTAATTCTAACAAATTTTTAAAAGCGACATCATTTACACCATCTTTTAGAAATTCGACGTTTTCTCTAATTTTATATGAAGAGTCGTTTAATCTAATTTCTAACTCTGTCATATTCGGGAAAGCTTTGATGAATTTATTACTCGATAAGCCGCAAATAAACCGATTTGCAAGAAAGAATGCCAATTTTCCGTCGGAAACCAATTTTAATGAATTCACATTTAAAAATCGGAATGGAGAAATGGTATCGACATTTTCGTTTCTTTGAAGGATAGCGTTAAAACGGCAAGCGTTTCGCAAATTTAATTCTAAGAAACCGCCGTTCTTTCTAATATTCCTTCGCAATCGGTTTCTAAAAATTTGCGTGTCCCAAGAATCAATTATCTTCTTTTCTATTTCAGTTCGCCACTTTTTACCCGAATGTAAGTAGCATTTCTCTCGTGCTATAGGCCACATACGAGTCGGCGGAATAAATAGCGACATAACCACATAAATTCCTTTGCATGCGAGGCAGAATGGTATTTCTATCTCGCTTCTTTCACGATCTTTAGTTAGAAGTTTCCAAAAATTAATTTCCAACATTCTTTTTAATCCACCGACTCTATATTTATCTTCTTCATCTCCTGCCGCCTCTTCTTCCAACTTTTTCGATAATTTCACGTAAAAATCGACTATCGGTAGAGCTTCGCTAATTTTCCATTCGATTATTCTTCTGTTTTCGATTTCAACCACCACGATTAAAGAAGTTAATTTTTTGTTAGAACAATTATCGCAAAAACTTCGAAGAAATTCTTCAATCATATAACAGGCGTGGTTGGGAAATATTTCCTCTTCCGATGAATAACCGAAAATCAATTCCAAAGTCTTCACCCCAGTTTTCGCTACCAATCGCCTTACACGAGCGCTGCTAATAACGGTATACGCGTGTGAATGATTCAAACGAACTCCAATTTTTTGCAAATTAAACAACGATGAAGTTTTGATAATATCCTCGATGTTGTTAAAATCTACGGTTATTGCAGTTAATACCTCGAATGGAGGAATAAGAAATTTCCGCAATTCACTCGAAAATTCAATTTGTTCGATTATTTCAAGCGCTTTCATATATCCCAAATTGGATTTCTCGGCTAAATCGCTCGCGCATTCCCCCGAACGAAGGAAGGGGTTCTTGTGCATAATCGGGTCGTATCTCAACACCGTTTCGCGACATCTGCATATTAGTTTTAACGCGATTAGATTCGGGAAAAGGATCGAAATATTTTTAATCATTTCGAGAAAGTCGTCGTGAGTGAGAAGGTTGACGCCCGTATTAACAATTTCTAACCTCTCGATACGAAATAAAGGTTCGTGTCGTTTTTCTTTTATTACATTGGTTAATTTAATAAAGGTTTCGTACTGATCCGAATACAAAATCAAAGATTTCAAGCGTTTGTACTGGGTGCTCATCGTCCTAATAATCTCGGCGGTTTTAGCAGCCGCGGAGACGACACCGGGTAAAGCGTCTGCTGCGACCATATACTTGGTCAACGTCAGGGTTATCGATTCGGTCGTTCTGTACGGCTTTCGCGTCGCCTTTTTGAGAAAGCAGAGAAAGTTCGTGGAAGATTCTTTTTCGTTGTCCGAATCGAATAGCGATAGGAGAAGGTTGAAATTTAATTCCTTCGTTCCGAATTTTTCGACAAAATAATCATATATCAATTCGTATTCCGCAGCGAATTCACTGGAATCAGAAACATTTTCGTTGCACGCATTTTGGAAAGACCATGTCTCAAAAATGACGTTCATCGCCAAATCTCGCAGATTTATCTCTTTCTTTTCCATTTTCGACTTAATGTAGAGGATTTCGGGTGTGAAAAAAATAGATTTAAAGCGGTGATTCGGTATGTTCGGCGACGTTACACCTCCCAATGGTAAAAAATGTAATGTGTCAACTCCCTTTTATAAGCAAAAGAAAAAAGACTAGTGAGTTAAATATTTTATTCAATTATTTATTCATTAGTTAATTTTTTTATATATATCTATAGATGATGATAAATAATTATAACTTTAAGAAGAATTAAGAACGAAGAAAAAATATAAATATCCAATATGTGAATAACTGATTATTATCAATTCTTTACAGACTTAGATTCCATAATTATTATTTTTTGGGGTTTCTCTCGAAAAAAAACTCGCTTAAGGAACAAAAAATTTATTTTGCACCATATCAATTATTCGTATACTATTATTATTTATTAATTTTTTTTAATTTAGTCTCCCTTAAATTCGGTTTTCTATGTTAATTAGGTTTTTGGGGTAACTAAATTAAATGTTTTATAAACAAAATATTTATATAGAAGATATATGTATTGTATCTATGAGAATTACAATTTTTTGTAGACTTATTATTTATTTAATTTTTTTTTAATATAGTCTGCCTTAAATTTGGTTTTCTATGTTAATTAGTTTTTAGAGTCAATTGAACTAAATTATTTTAAAAAAATAAATAAATAATAGTCTACAAAGAACCGATATTCCGATAAATATATACATCTTATATAATTATTTTTTTTTCTTGTCTTAGTCTTAATATAATATATATAGTACACTTGCCCTCGAAAAAAAACTCGGCTAAGGATACGAAAAAATTTATTGTTGCAAACATCTCCCGAGAAGTAAAAGGTTACGCTATTTTGTGCCCCCGATCGAAGTGTAAGTGGGGACCTTTAAGATTTCTTTTACGTCGATATTTATATGAAGAATTGTAATCAGGTATTCACTTATCATTAATTGTTATTTTTTCTATGTTCTTAATTTTCCTAATTTCATCATTACCTTTATCGTGAACTTTCTTCGAGGGTGTTTTTGCACCCAAAATCGATAGTTGCCGTTTTCGTATTGACCGAGGGACGATCCTCAGGAGGGATCATTCCAGGCCGGGTTTCCCCTTAGGCGTCACTATAATATAATGACGTTTCTCAAGTTTACCATAAAAACGACCTCGAACGATCTAACGGCAATATTCAAGGATATACTATCGTTAAGCGTATTAATTATCATTATGGTGACGTTTATTCCATACCGTTTATAAAGTCGAAGGTCTAAGTTAAAATTTGAAAAAAAATTCCATAATTTTTTCCGAGGTTGACTTTTTGGAGACGAACTTTTTGAATTAGACCTTCTTGAGTTATAAAGGTTCTTATGAAACGTCACTATTGGACGATAGATTACGCTTAACGCATTTCTAAGCGTAAAAAAAATGGATTCTAAACGCGTAGAGTAATATTTATTTTAGGCTTTTACGAAACGTCACTATATGAGAGACATTTCCGCGGTAATGGGCGTCGTGCAATATTTTTTATTTTATTTAATTTAGTAACCTCTAAAAATTATTTATCGTAGAAAATGGAATTAAGGAGAACTAAGCTATAAAAAATATTATGTAAAAAAATATAGCATAGATGATGATAAATAATTAAGACTTTAAGAAAAATTAAGAACGAAGAAAAAAAATAAATATCCAATATGTGAATAACTGATTATTATCAATTCTTTACAGACTTAGATGGAAAAAAACGAAAAAAGTTCACGGATAAAGTTTGAAAATTAGGAAAAATTAAGAACATAGAAAAAATAAACAATTAATGATATTTGAATACCTGAATATCAATTCTTAACATAAATATCGACGTAAAGAAATCTTACAGGTCCCCACTTGCGCTTCGATCGGGGCGGGCGTCGTGCAATATTTTTTATTATTTTTTTTAATTTAGTTACCTCTAAAAATTATTTATCGTTGAAAATGGAATTTAAGGTAGACTAAACTATAAAAAAAATATTAATATAAATAAATATAGTATAGATGATCTATATGATGAAAATTAGGAAAAATTAAGAACATAGAAAAAAATAAACAATTAATGATAAGTGAATACCTGAATATCAATTCTTTATATAAATATCGACGTAAAGAAATCTTAAAGGTTCCCAGTTACGCTTCGATCGGGGCATAAAATAACGTAACTTTTTACTTCTCGGGAGATGTTGCAAAATAAATTTTTTGTTCCTTAAGCGAAGCGAGTTTTTTTTTCGAGTGCAAGTGTACTTTATATATATCATTATTTTTTTTAATTTAGTCTCCCTTAAATTCAGTTTCCTATGAAAAATAATTTTTAGAGGTAACTAAACAAAAATTAATTATAAAAACTACGCACGACCCCCATTTCCTAACCCTCCTACGGTTCTCTCGGGGCACGAAATAACGTTACTCTCTACTTTTCGGGACGAAAACGTCGTCGTCATATAGGGACGTTTCGTAAAGGCCCAAAATAAATGCCTATACGCGTTTAGAAACCATTTTTTACGCTTAGAACGTCGTTAATCGTAATAATAGTTCCAATAGTGACGTTTCATCGGAACCGTTTATAACTCAAAAGGTCTAATTCAAAATCGCTCTCCAAAAAGTCGACCTCGGTAAAAATTTAATTTTTTTTTTCAAATTTTAACTTATAACTTGGACTTATAAATGGTACAGAATAAACGTCACTATAATAATAAATAATACGTTTAACCATAGTTCATCCCTGAAAACATTGTCGTTTGATCGTTCGAGGTCGTTTTTATGGTAATCGCGAAAACGTCATTATCTTATAGTGACGCCGTAGAGGGAACCCGGCCTCGATTGATCCCCCTCTGAGGATCGTCTCGGTAATTACGAAACGTCTATCGTATTTATAGGAAAAAAACAAAAAGTTCTCGGATAAAGTTATGATGAAAATTTAGGAAAAATTAAGAACATAGAAAAAATAAACAATTTATGATGAACTATCGTTAAGCGTATTAATTATTATTATAGTGACGTTTTTTCCGTACCGTTTATAAGTCGAAGGTATAAGTTAAAATTTGAAAAAAAAAATTCAATTTTTCCGAGGTCTTTGGAACGGTTCCGATGAAACGTCACTAATTGGAAATATTATTACGCTTAACGACGTTTCTAAGCGTAAAAAATGGATTCTAAACGCGAGAGACATTTATTTTGGGTTTTTACAAACGTCACTATATGACGAGAACGTTTCCGAGTGGGTAAAAGTAATTTTTTTTGTTCCTTAAGCGAGTTTTTTTCCCTAGAGAAGAGGAAAACAAAAAAAAAATTATTACGGAATCTAAGTCTGTAAAGAATTGCTATAATAAGTTGATTCAATATTTAGATTTTTTTTTCTACGTTCTTAATTTTTCTTAAATTCCTAATTATTTATCAATGATCTATAGTATATTTATTTATATTTAATTTTTTTTTTAGTTTAGTTTCCCTTAAATTCCATTTTCTACGATCAATAATTTTTAGAGAGTAAACTAAATAAAAAAATAATCAAAAATATTGCACACGCCCATTTACCACAAATAACGTAAATTTTTGACTTTCGGGAGATGTGCAAAATAAATTTTGTTCGTTCCTAGTTGTTTTTTTCGAGGGCAAGTTTACTATATATATTATTATTTTTTTTTAATTTAGCCTCCCTTAATATCAGTTTTCTACGAAAAATAATTTAGAGGTAACTTAACAAAAAATAATTAAAAAAACAACGGCACGACGCCCATTTCCTATAGGCTTTGGCGATTTTTTGCTACACTTTAAAAATTAACGTAAAAAATCATTAAAGATTACCCTCCTACGCACGTCACTCGTTGCGCGAAATAAAACGTTTATCTCGACTTTTCGGGAGATGGTGCAAAATAAGTTTTTTGTTCCTTAAGCGAGTTTTTTTTCCCGAGAGAAACCAAAAAAAAAATAATTACGGATCCAAATACGATAGTGACGTTTCGTAATTACCGAGACGATCCTCGGAGGGGATCAATCGAGGCTGGGTTTCCTCTACGGCGTCACTATAATATAATGACGTTTCTCGACTACCATAAAAACGACCTTGAACGATCAAACGGCAATATTTTCAGGGATGAACTGTATTAATTATTATTTTGGTGACGTTTATTCAGTACCATTTATAAGTCGAAGGTATAAGTTAAAATTTGAAAAAAAAAATTCAATTTTTTCCGAGGTTGACTTTTTGGAGATCGATTTTGATTTAGACCTTTTGAGTTATAAACGGTTCCGATGAAACGTCACTATTGGAACTATTATTAAGCTTAACGACGTTCTAAGCGTAAAAATGGATTCTAAACGCGTAGAGTGATTTATTTTGGGCTTTTACGAAACGTCACTATATGACGAGGGACGTTTCCGAGCTAAATGGGCGTCGTGCAATATTTTTTTTTTTTTATTTTAGATTTATACTTTGTGTTTAATTGTATCGTAGAAAATGGAATTAAAGGGAGACTAAACTATAAATAAAAAAATTAATGTAGATCAATATATGATCGATGACACTTAAATATAAAAAGTTTTTGAGTATAAATGACTGAAGTATGGCACCCTACGGAACTGCAGGTGTCACTAAATAACGTTACTCTCTACTTTTCGGGGAGATGGTGCAAAAAAATTTTTTTGTTCCTAAGCGATTTTTTTCACGAGAGAACCAAAAAAAAATAAATTACGGATTAAGTCTGTAAGAATGATTAATCCAGTTTATTCAACATATGGATATTTAATTTTTTTTCTCGAAAATAATTTTTCTTAAATTCTTAATTATTTATCATGATCTATTTTTTTTTTTTTTATATGAAATTTTTTTTATAGTTAGTCTCCCTTAAATTCCATTTTCTACGATAAATAATTTTTAGAGGCAAAATAAATAATAAAATATTAAAAAATATTGCACGACGGCCCATTTAGCTTGGGAAACTGTCCTCGGTTCATATAAGTGACGGTTTCGTAAAAGCCCAAAATAAAAGACTCTACGTTAGAATTCATTTTTACGCTTAGAACGTTTTTAAGCGTAATAATAGTTCAACCAATAGTGACGTTTCATCGGACCGTTTATAACTCAAAAGGTCTAAATCAAAATCGCTCTCCAAAAAGTCGACCTCGGAAAAAATTGAAATTTTTTTTTTTTTTCAAATTTTAACTTATACCTTCGACTTATAAACGGTACGGAATAAACGTCACTATAATAATAATTAATACGCTTACCGATAGTTTATCCATGAAATATTGCCGTTTGATCGTTCAAGGTCGTTTTTATGGTAATCGAGAACGTCATTATAGTTATAGTGACGCCGAAGGAAACCCGGCCGTCGCCATGAACCCTCCGAGGATCGTCTAGATACTTCCGACAACGTCTCAAGCGTATTTGAGAAAAAAAAACGAAAAGTTCACGGATAAAGTATGAAAAATTAGGAAAAATTAAGAACATAGAAAAATAAACAATTAAGGATAAGTGAATACCCGATCGGGGCACAAAATAACGTAACTTTTTTACTTCTCGGGAGATGTGAAAAAATAAATTTTTCGTTCCTTTAAGCGAGTTTTTTTCGAGGTCAAGTGTATTTTATAATATTTAATTTTTTTTACATTTTCTCCCTTTTATTAAGTTTTCTATGAAAATAATTTTTAGAGGTACTAAACATCGATTTTTTCAATAAAGGATCGCAATTTTTTTTTATCGTCCTCGCTATTCATAATGGAATAAAAAAGATTAAGGTAATTTTTTTCGTCGCGTTCCTCTCCTGAGGGGACACGCGATTCGTTTAATCCTTCGTTTTCTTTCGTTTCTTCTTCTTCTACTACAGCTTCTACTTTTCCCGCCATCGTAGACGGCGGACTGTCATCGTCCTCCGTTTCTATTCGGACCCTTTTGTTCGACGTCGTCTTTTTCGCTCTGCCTCTTTTTCTTTTTAAAATCCCGCCCACGACTCTCGCATTTTTTTCGCCGCCACCATCGTCGTCGCATTTTAAGTTTTGGCTCAAAAACTGAATGAGGTTTCCGCAAAGATTCTCGCCGATGCCCTTCTTCGTGCCCGTCGTCGTGTTTTTAGACGGCTTGATGTTCGCGAAAGACCGGTTGATAATAGGTTGAAAATTAGAATAATTTCTCGGATTAAAACTAGTTTTTGAGTTAATTATGCCAGTCAATAAATTCATAACTTCATTTAATAAGTTAAATACGCGGTCTTTATCGATAACCGTTCCGTTATTATTTTTAATAAAATCTTGGTTTTGTACTGCATTCAAGACTCGTTCTTCCTCAGAGAAGGGCGGTAAACCGGAGGCGCTCCGCGTGATATTGGGGCTTTTCGTTCCATCATCCGTTCGGTGGTTTTCATTATCAGTTTTCGAAGTTCCGGTTTTGGAATGAGTTTTAAAATCATTTTCCCTTACGTTAAATCCGATTTCTTGAAAATCTGGAATGTGCGGGGGAGTATTGATCGACTCACCGTTAAAAAAACCATCTAAAGAGGGGGTCGTGTAGCTGTAATTGTTGGAACGGTTGCCATACCCCTTCCTTGGAATGTTCTCATTATTCAAGGTATTTCCGCTATTTTCGTCATCTACTAATTCTCGAAAGAAGTCGGGAATTTCGTTAGAAAATGAGTCACACCCAATCGCCGCGCTGTCGACGCCCGAATCCATCGCGTAGCGTCGGGTCAATTTTTAGCTTTTTTTAATCGGCCTCCTTTAAATAGTTATTTATTTGTACGCGTTTCCTTTTTATATTTGTTTTAATTTAAAATAATAATAATAATTAAAAGATTAAATTTAAAAACTGAATAATTGTAAATAATAATTTATTTTGTAAAAATAATTCGCCATTCTTAAACATATTCAACCAACCCCTAGCCGATACTACTGATAATTTAATTTATCGGTCTAATCGACTTTCAGGTCGGTCGGGGGAACTCAAAAATGAAGCTGCTTTCGGTCAGTAAAGGAAGGATCGATTCAAGTCCGTTTTCTTCATCCGCTCGATAAGAAACGAATGTTGTCGTATTCCGGGATATAGAAATTTACTGTAAAAGTACGACTAATTAATTAATCATTCATATTCTTGTCAAATATTCGTTTTTATTTTAAAATTATTATATTTTTATATTCTCAAATCAATTAAAATGTGTAATTAATTTGCTTCACAATTCGTTGTAAATATTTACCCCCCCCGTTAGGTATTTTATTTTATACGGAACTGGTAATTTATGGCCGATTGATTTTGCGTAATACACCGGATGCAAAAAAGAAGCCGCGTTCAGCGAAAGATCGTCGGCACGACCGTTTCTTCCGGACGATAAATAACGAATAACGTATTTCCTACAGTTTACTTCATCGTGAGGTAAAATCTCGATTCTACTCATTAGGAATAAAAAATTATCGTCGCTATTATGTTTTTTAGTGTCACTATTATTATTGTTACTACTATTTTTACTGGAATTTTCTAAACCACGATCGTTCTTGTCTTCGTCCGACGTAAAATAAAAATCGGGACGCCCATCCTTGTAAACGACGGATAAATTTTTGAGAAGCAAATATTTAGTAACTGTCGTCGTTTTACGCTTTTGCCCGTCGATATCGGCAACTGCGCTCGCTGAAATGTTCCCGACGATAGGTTCCAGCTTTTCTTTCCTAACGCTAGGGAAGAAAGCCGAGTTTAAATTTTTTTTATATTCTTTAATAATAGCCGATCGCTCAATCCTGCTGAATCTTTCTTTCGCGGTCGTTTTGATTCCGCCTCTGTCGTATATTTTATACATGAAAAAGACGTTGATTTTCCTCAATTCTCTAACCGTGAAGTGATTTTCAATACTTTCGAAATGATCGAATTCCTCGTTCGCGAACTTACCATATTTCATCGTTTTATAAAGATCCACGATAAAATATTCGACGCTTTCGACGATAGATTTTACATCTTCGACGACTTTGGATAATTTCGAACCGTCGAATCGATTAGATCCGTTTGATACGTTCACGGAAATTAGATTATCGATCGAAAAACAAAGCCCGTTACGATCTCCACTTTTAATTAAAAAATTTTCCAATACTTTTAATCGGCCTTTCACGCATATTATATACGTTCCCATTATTCTAACCAAATATTTGTAGACGAGGTGCGAGAGGGTATTTTCTTTACTCGAGTGAACGTCATTCAACTCTTCGTCGCGCCGTTTTATATTAACTAAATAAGATATCAGTTCTAAAATTTTATCGTGTTTTTTCAACAGGTCGGCGTGAAAAACGATCTCCTTAATAGACGAAAATAATACCCCCTTTAATCGACGCTCGTATTCGGTAGCGTTTTGTTCGGTTTCGAGTTTTTTTACGCGTTCGAGAAACTGAGTTAAAATGTAAAAATCTACAACCGCGATCAATTGAATTAAACTATTAAAAGAAGCGAAAGATTGGGACGAGCGTTGTTGGTGGTGATAAAATCCGTTGTTTTCGACCGCGAATAAGAAATTTGAAAATTGCAGTAAAATTTTTTCGACGTCACCGCGAAATGCGTAAAATTTATTTCCGGTAAAAAATTCGGCTAACTTTCCTTCTTAAAAAGGCTAACCAGCGTACGAAATTCGAGATTGAAATTTCTTTCGAACCCATAGCCGAGTCGTGCTTTTTTTTGCTCATCAGAATCCGTTCGTTGATTTTCGCAAAGTCCTGCAGTAAGTAAGTTCGCTATGTTCGTAGTCGACCAACGAGGACGGCTCATCCACCCTCGCTTCTTATATCCCGGACATCCTGTTATGTAAAAACGAATATTAATTCGCTGATGTCCGGCCATTTCTCCATACACGTATTACACACATCCTCACTTACAGCTCAACTCGAATACTCCTCTTCTCCCTTACGGTACTGCATGTTACGTGCTCTTGGACTCGACTCTCGAGCGTCGTGTTGTATAAGCAGCAGAGGGTGAACTGCCGGGCATAGTGTGCACAATATAATACAAACGTTATCCCAATTAACGTTAAAGAGTCCGAGATTTACTCCTCGAGTGGTCGTTGCATAAAATTTTTGCCTACTCGATTGGTTCAGCTCGCTCCCCGCAACGCTTTTGCTCTAGTTCTCTACTCACAGACGTTCGGTTCCGGGGTTCATTGCGGCCAGACTGCGTGCTCAGGAGAATTACATTTTTAATTATTAGCCACCCTCCTCCACAAATTTAAACCGAGACTGCATGCGCTTTGTCCTCCACAGGAGCACAAATCTATTAATTACCTATTATCGGCTCACTGTCTCGTCTCACTCTCGTTAACCCTGGAAACCGAGAGGGGAGCCAATAAAATATATCTGAGAAGTCTCGACATCTGACATAAGATGCGGCGTGCTAAAAAATGGATTATCGTATCTGTAGATTGTTGCCGTTCTTCCGTGAAGAGGCTGTCTCATCTTGAGAAGGATCGGTATTAATCAAATAGCTTACATCTACTCTGCGGATCGCCGGTTCTACTTATTGATAGTTACCTGGTTGCTGAAACCCCGGTATATCCCGCGTCGTGCGAGATTCTCCATATTTGCTTGCTATCATCGCTTAGATTCCTCATTGCATGTTCGGAATTCGTCAAGGACTCCCTCAGATATGCTTCAGGATTTATGTCTATTAGTGACGAGGTATTTTAGTATTTAAATATATCAGCGTAATTCAATCTCATCTTGAAAAAAGACGTGCTATTGTCGAAATGCCATCTCATTAATTCCATTATAATCGTTAAATATTTCCAACTTCGAGTTGCAGACTAAAATAAACAACCACTTCTCACGCCACAGTGTGTGCTGTGTTAATATCTAAATCTCTGATATTTCTATAGTTTTTCCCTATCATATTTTTGTTTTGCCCCGCTGACAGCAACCAAATAGCCAATTAAGTAGCTTTTTCTTATAACGGTGGGTTAAGTATTTTACAGGAACTTATTTTTGTCTCGGTAAGCGTGCCGTATTAGGGTCCTATTCCCATTCACGTGCTCTGATGTATATGTGTACAAAAAAAAGTAAAATCGAGGACTAACAGATATATCTTTTGATCCTTAATAATATAATTATTACTTAATTCTGCTTTACATAAGCTTCATATTACTACTCTACGATTTTACGTAATAAACTTCATATTATACTCCGATCACCGAAGCATTGTATGAAACCTCCGTAATCCACGGACGTCATGCTGATTCTCGATGTCAAATTATCTTCTCCTCGAAACACTTTGCGATGATGAAATATTACTATCACACGAACCCTGGTGGTTATAACTTCGTGGTTAGATGGCGACCTGCCACCAGAAATTATTTATAGGGTTCGGCGGTTTCAAAGGTTCTTGGAATAAATTATATAACATTCCCCAGGAGCGGCGTTCACGAATAATCATTAATTGCGTTATTAATCCACAATTCTTTTAACTTTTACTTGCGCGAAACGTCATAAAGACCCCGTTACAACGGAGCTCGTCGTTAATTAAGTACAAACATATAATATCTCGAAATACTTTTGCGTTCATACATTAGACCACAGATCTTGATAAGCCCAGACGCTAAAAAAAGATCTTCTAGCTCTCTCGACATGCGAGAGTTTTTGATAGAGGTATTGCTAGTAAAATCTTCAAGCGCGCCCCTAATTTAATATCTTTATCGCGACAGCCTTTCGATCATTGTGATAGGCTATCCTCGCTGCTTCTTCTCAGCAAGTTGTAGATTTTAAGTTTCGGTTCAGATTTACGAACACCAAATAATATTTAGCTCGACAGGGTATAGGACGGACCGGCGAGTGTATTTAATTTATCTATGTTAGATTATAGTTGTTATCTCTTGATAACCTAACGTCTGATACATAGGTTTGGCACTCTGTCTCGGGGATTTTATCATTCCTCCTTTTCTCTAGTTAGTTGAGGTGTTAAAAATCTTATGTACTCTATTCTAGTCGTGTTTTAAGTGTCGAGATCAGACGTATCAATATTATACTTTCAGGCTATAAGCACGACTTATCTCTCATATGTTGTCTAGTCTACAAAAAAATCGTGTCTTACCATGCGCTAAGATGAATATCCCCACTGAAATAGCTCTTTATGTCGCGATTACATCTTCTTTGTTTCTACCGTGATTTCTGCAAAAGTGCAGCACTCTGTCCCATTTCACTCTACTGTATATTTGTATCAAAGCGACGTCACAGAATGGGTACGAAATAGTGGCAAATTTTCAAGCAGGAGCGACAATTAAGCAGGCATATCACGCCAACTCGCTCCACGAAACGTTTCATATTAGAAAAACTAGCAACTCTCACCCAACCAACGCTATACTCGAGTTCCCCTGCTGCAATATAACGTTATTCTCTCCTTTGGTTATCAATTGCGTTACTGTATTCGACAGATACCTGATCTTTCTACCTGTGTATAATTATAGCGATTCTTTTGTCAGTCTAGGCAATATGTCTCTCGACGCTGCTAGTGCCCTACTATACTGATCTATCCCTTTCTCAGTACGTACTGGAGCTTGTAATCTGTCATCTTCCAATTCTATTCTCTTGTTATTATCGAGAACATCGTCAATATTCACTCATACATACTAATATAAGCGGAAATCAAACGTAATCGTTTCTTTTCCAGATAACATACTGATGATCGAAAGAAGTGAAACAAATATTAAGCGAAGGAACGGTAGATCAGTACCGTAACCGAAAGATGAGTTCACATTATTAGAACTGTCATTTTAATCTATTGACTGCTCTCCACACCACCTTAAATTGTACATAATCGATTCGTCGCAATTTCTTTAACACGTTAGTAAGATTTTAATATTAAAAAATTTCTAGATTTATAGCGTCGATTTTATCAAAAACTTTTTTTCATAATCAAAGATCATTTCGTCACTATGTTCGGTCTGACCATTTTTACTTTTATCGGGGTACTCTCAGAAATAGCTAACCCTAACCCAGAATTCAGAGAGAAAACCTATCAAGCCATCTCTTTCAGTTCAAAGCGACTCATCCGCTTACTCTTGTCCTCATCCCGCCAAACGATTCTCGGACACACTTTAGAGTCCTTGCCACTTACACTGATCGTCTATCTATCTAAATTCGCATATTCAGATTCGGAATCACTTTCTGTCCACTCGAGCGTCATAGTTCCGACAGAATCACTAATAGTACCAGAAAGTGTCCGCAATTGCGGCTCCATTCTTCTTCTTAGAACCACTAGCTACTCCGAGAGTTTTTTAAATTTACACTCACGTATTTCGATTTCTCTCAGAAAATCGTTTTACGACGCAATTGCGCTTATAATATCGAATATCACATTCTAAAGCTTTTACGGGTCGAAATAGAATACACGAGAATTATCTTGGACGCGTTTTAACACAGCACACCCGCACGCATCATCCAAAGAGCCGAGGAGGATCGAGACGTTTCTTTATTACTTTGTTTCAGAAACTGGAGAAAAGAACCGCAGAGAAATTGTTGAGAAAATAAACTTTAGAAAATAGTAAGTATGCTACCGACTGATTGTCCAAAACTGGCGATTACTATACTCGCGCGCGACTAATCCGGATTTCACGAGACGTTCGTTGGACGTGGGTTGTACCGAACGACTTGATCGTGTGCGTACGCAGATTCAGATATTTGTGACGACTCTTGGAACTCCTTTTTTTATGGTTATGCATCAATTTGGGAGACTGTGAGCTGTCCACACGCGGCTACAGTGGCCTACTGGCGTGGAAAATCCCGAGAGAAGTACCCCCCTTCTCCTTTTATTATTCACTGGGCGACATACACAGCCTTCTGTTCAAAAAAATTTTCCGATTGAAAACAAATAATTGTTGGAGTTAGTCAGACACAAGCAAGGAGCGCGCTACCTGGAGCCGACAGCACTAGAATACTTCCGCATGTTGGAGAGTGACTGAAGTCCGTCAGACATGGCATTGTTGTCAAGACGCCATTAAGCACTGGACCGCACACAGGCGTGTTTCATAATAAGAGAACATCCCACTCGAGTGAGTGCTCGCAGTATCCATTGAGTGTGGGTCACAAATACATCGTTAATCACCCAATTCTATTATTAGCAATCGATGTCGCTCTCTCGAGAAAACGGATTTATAATAACTTGAATTCCATCGTACTGTCTGCAGCTTGCTTAGCGTACTGCATGCTCGGCTTGCGGTTTTGCTTACCTGCTCGATTGCATTGAGTACTCTAGCACCCTTGCGTTATAGATTTCACACAACGTAAGGATATCTCGCTAAATACCTTATAGCCGGCGATTTTCCTCTTCAGAGTCAATCTTGTACGTTCCTTATCTAGCTTCGCTTCAATATCGCCATCTAGCAGATTCTAACTATCTTCACTCAGTACTAATACTGTATCTTCCTCGTTTTTTTCTTCTTTTTCCTTCGGAGTTTTGCAATAAATTATACACGAAAATTGTGTAATTTTCTAAACATTTCTATTTAATGTTTTTAATTCCTTGGTGTTTTAAAATGATAATTATACGTAATGCTCTCGTTATAAATTCTACTGTACTTACCTATCTACTCATAAAAATATACTACAAATCGTAACCGATGAATTGTCTTTGTGGTCGTTTGTATCCTCAGATAATCTCAATTCTAGGGTGCGGGTTAAATGTGAAAATCTACTCGGCAGACTGGATATCGCGGTCTCTGATCTTAAGCTTTGTCTTTAATTGTGCTACTTCCAGCCCTACGGCTGGATAGAGTCTCTCATAGCGTTAAAATCTCTATTCGTTCCATATTCGCCTCGTGAATCTTTCTCTATATTCCACTTTTCATTCGACTTTCGGTGATACTGTTTCCGTCGTTTATGAGCAATTTCGGCTCGTGTTACGACTCACGCCCGTCATCGTCATCGTCAGTTGCTGAGTGGAATAAGTCCTAACACGCATATTCCAATCATTTCCAATCACGAGTGATATACCTCTGAGCTGTGTGTGCGCGTTCTCCTTAATCACACTATATTCTGATTCAGGCTAGCTCTAATGCGTTGAGAGCTCCATATCCCGGCATATTCACTCATTTGGCACCTCCTTTTCTTACTTTATTAACAGAATTCTCGGAAGACATTTATAGAGTATTTTTCGTCAGCCCTCAGTCATTTGTTCTCGTTATTTTCATGACGTAACTTATGATATTATTTCGAGATATAATTATTCCACTATTAAGCCCGTCGTTCATCTGTAATTAACGTTTCTTCTAGATTCAGCAAAATAATCGAGATAATATATTGTTAAGAGGGATTGTGCTATTGAAAGCTCTAACAATTGAACTTCGTTATCTGTGTTTCGAAAAATTTCTAGATAGAGAGAATTTGGATCTTGGACCACGATGTCTATACACATTTGTTCTCTATTATTCTGATTTAACGGTAGTATCTAACAAAACCTCCATCTTATTTGCGTCGTCGTGTTTAATTTTCAAATAAATTATCTTACGTCAACGATTTTCCCTCAGGACGACGCTTATCTCCATATTTAATCTATATTTCCGCGCCTTTCTCGATATCAATTCTTTTAATTCTATGGAGTGTATTTTAAACTGTCTATCGATCATAATCTCGAGTCTATTTGGTTCTCTCCTCTGTGTCAGTCGATTCGGTGTTGTCGCTGTTCTCTGTTCTATTAATGATCACACACGCTTTTCCGTACACGCTCGACCGATTTACCCGCGCTTCCGTTGCTGTGACTATACACTCACATAATTTTCGACTGGATATCGTGATACATTCTCTTACATAGTGGCTCTCGGCGACGTAAAATCTCTTTCCACTTTTATTCAAGTTTCCGTATATTAAAACGCAGGTATGCCGATTTCGTCCGATAGAGCTCTTTTGTTCCTTCCCTCTTCTTATATAAACGAAGTTCCTGTTAATCACGCCTGAACGTTCAGGGATCCAATTCGGCAAAATGTTCTTTCTCTAGCGAAAGCGGGATACGATAGATATGATCTCTGAGGAAGTTACATTAGAGAGACAGAGAAGTCCGTTTTATCAATTCTACTCAGACACACGGAAATCATAGATCACTTATTTAAATCGTATCATATTGTGCATCTTCAAGCTGAACTCCAAGCCGTGTATACTCGCTTCTCAGCATAGGGAGTTTGCGCCGATATTTGAATTCCCGCTCGGGTATACGGAAAATATCCCGATACGAACAAATTGCACAGCGACACACTTTGTTAAAAAAAATCGCATTTAAGGCGACTACTTTCACTTCTGCACTTTCGATCAGGTTGTACAAAAGAACAGACGATAACACAGAATCGAACCTCCGCGTTCGTTGATTTCGTGCGGTTCGCTGCGTTGTAGCAAGTTTTATATTTTATCTTACTTTCACGGCGATATCAGATTTTGAATCGCTCAGAAAAAAATCTAGAAGGCAACTTAGTTCTCATTCAAGACACGATCTTTAGTGGGAATTCACTCGAAACCGCGTTCTAATAAAACAGAAGAAACTCCGTTATAACCCGCGACCGTCGATTGTTATAGAAGAAATTCTTATTTAGGTTTATCAGCATTTCTCACAGACTAATAAGCATTTGAAAACTTAACTATCGTATCGATAAATGCGCAATAATCTATTATTCGATTATCAGTGCACGACGCATGTTCATTCTAGATTGTAGGAAGAATAAAGATGCGGATTCAATTAGTCTTAATTCGTACACGATTCCAACCGTTAACAGTATTTTTTCATATGTCTCAAGTATTATTCTTTGCGATCATATCAGAATCCTGTGATTCTCAAACATATCTATATATGACAGACGTCGATGTTGAGTGTACACATGGCGTCTCAGGTCGTAACTGGCGACGAAATTACTGACGTTGTTGTGTTGAACTCAAAAATTCCAATTATCAGATATTATGATAGACCCCGATGTTGCTGCTTTTTTTAAGTTTTGAAACTTATACTACCATCTCACACAACGAACTCAGCTCGTACTCCGATATGAGCTAAACATTAATTCGAAACTATCGATATAATAGTGATAAAATCCAAGTCTCTAATTACCTCACAAAATACTGTTAGACAGCAGAGATATCACGCCTCAAGGATATGAGGATATAATAATGTATCGCTTGCTATGTGAATATGTGAAAGCTTTTAAATAAAAGATTTAATTTATTTATACAGTATACTCACAAACAAATTGGATATAGGCTCATCTCGTTTTCTCGCCTATCTAGAAAATAATCGATCGGGGGTAAAATTATAAAAAGATACGATCCTTCATACCCTAATACTAGCCATTCAACGATCTAATCAAGGAGAATATATCTCAAAAAATAATCCGCTGTAAACGCACAATATTTGTTTTCAGCGAATTCGTACCTATCTCAAAGCCACGGAAATAAACAGTCGCATCGCAGATTTACGAGACACTGAATATCTATCTCCTATAAGTTTGGCTTATATTTTATTCGAAAGGTATGCGCTCGTATTTTCCCCCTCTCAAATTCTTGCGTTTTTCTGTGTTTTGTTTAAAGTATCACCTCATAGTTTTCCATTTTACCAAATTCATTTCAATATTTATCCACAAAGATATGATAATTCTAAAAACAGCTATGAACAGCGTCGTGATGCGTACTACATCAGAGCAAAAATATCGAGGGCTTATCGAGCAAACGATTGACGAGTTCCACAAAAAAAGGCGTCGGTGACCCGATCTTTCTTTTCTTTCATGTTTCGATCGCTCTTCTCGTCTTTCTCACATTACGGAATAAATATCCGACGCACCCGGGTTTTTTCAATAGATACTTTTCCCCTTTGCGCCGAGAAAGAGTAGAACAAAAACAGCACGCGAAATAAATACGCGATCCGATTGGCGTATATGACATGACATCAATTCAAACGGTCAATTCGATCTGATTCGTTCGCTTCCTGCGGTAGGCGGGATTTGAAAGGTGAGCGGTTGTGGACGGTTCGGGCTTACTATCTACATTCCCCCGCGGCAGCGTTTTAATCTGCGCCATAGCCAAGCGGAATTTTCAAGAGAATTATAATATATTTTGTCTTTACTATCGGGTCTTTTACAGCTGCAAAAAAATTATGGAATTAATGTGCTATTCATGTTCGGCGCTCGTCACTCGGAGCCGGTTTACACCGATACTTTCACGCCACGACCCTGTAGACACACCGTAACGAGTTGACGCCGCTTACCTACGGAGCAGAGTTCGACGAATTGTAGCATATGTTATTCGACGAGTAAGGCTCATTAGTGATGCGCACTTGATTTAATTTCTCCAATCGCTTCTTCACCGTGGGGCGTTAGATGCCCCCAAGTTTTGATGAGAGTAAGCACGGCAGATCAGACTACCGTTTCGCACATTCGAACAAATAATAGGTTATCTGTTTAATTCTCGGAGCATTAATTTCTTACTCCGACGATATGTGGATCGATCAATCATAAAGTGTTTTGGATGAAACAAGATAACACATAGCTTTTCACCGAAGATTTTTTTCTCGACGTGTTCACTGGCACACAGATATCATGTTTATAACGTCAGAAGGCGACATGTCTCGTGTTAGCACCTGACACACGATAGATAAGATTGCCGGCCACATCGATACGATGGTATACCAACGTTATTTGCAGGCGCTCGGTCGCTTTTACCGACTATGGATACTGTGCCTGATTAGCCGCCCAAAATGTTATGAAAACTTTGTAAGAACTCTTCAGTATATTTGTACATTCACCAAGTGTCTATTATATTCGAACGGAACATTAAAATCACACCTAATTTCGAGCTATCCTACGAGAGAACAGTGACGAGTGTTCAACACGTATCTTTCTTTCGAGTTCACAATGAGCCGTGCCAATCGATTCTTTCTTCTCAGTGTCTACTGAGAGCGAGAAAAAACAGTTGGTTACACCGCCAGTCTATTAAAGAGAAATTCTAAACCCAGTACAGTCCGTAAGCTGGGACAGAGACGAGAAGGTGAGTAAATACTATTTGTTCAACACCCTCAGCCTGACGTGAGATGAAATTGTGTACCAAAATGAATAATTCTTCTTCAAGGAACAATTCTAAGATTTAATTTAGCGCTTTCCAAAACAGTCTCTCAGTCCATTAAGTTACTCTTGTACATTTTGTACTGAAATTATCAGAAAATACTATAAGAATTAATATGTGTGACAGTCCACTTCTTCTTTCAATATTTCCATTGCCTAATAGTAGTTACAAATATACCTCAGTGTTCTATAATGAAATACACGCATGTAATTCGGCCACTAACGCATTCTTGATGTCCGACACTTTATAACAAATGTTAGTCGACATCGAATTGTCTTACACACTAAACTCTCGTAACTGGTTTATACTTAACATTACCTTCTCTGACTTTGTTCACAGGATTTTATCTATATTAAGATTTAAAAAGTATTACATGCTAAAACAGACGATATTATACCATAAAACAATTATTCGCTATAAGCTCCTGCTTCACAGACCGCGTCTCTTCTTCGCCAATAAATTTCCCGGGTAAATATAGGAATTTCTCAACGCAACGACTAAAGTGGCTGAATGAATTAGAAGGATATAAGAATAGCGACAAAACGAGAGTAAACATTATGTAGTGTTTCCTGGCGGGACCGGCCATTATTTTTGTTCCCTAAAATTTGTGAGATATTTTGGTGACAAGTCACGATGTACGCCGAAATAATCGAGTAATCTCCTCAGAGAGTCATCCCAGATATCATACTACCGCACGCAGGATCGTCGATAAAATTAGTTCTGCCTTTCTCAACAATGTTGTGGAATTAACTCTTTTAAACGTAATTTAAGGCCCCTTCCACTCAGACCGGAGTGGAGAAATATGGGACGAGCCCTTCCGATAAATGATATGTAAACCTATCTGATAAGTTTCTTAAATCTTTGATTGCCTAAATGAGAAACAGGACAATTGCATTTGTAAGAACCGGAATAATCGCTGGCGATATTTTCCATATTTTTTCCTCGTGGTAAATGAAAGAAGATGTGTTAATCTTAATTTTTTTTTATTTAGAAAAAAAAATATTTACAGTTTTAGAGCAAATTTATTTTTTGAAAAATATTTATTATAGGTTTCAAAATGAATACTGTCCCGCCATCGACGATGTTCGCTAAGTGGCGTTCCCTGTATTTTTGCTGAAGCGAATTCGGCATGGACTGAAAAATATTAACGGGTTTAGAGCAAATTTATTTTTTGAAAAATATTTATTATAGGTTTCGAAATGGATACTGTCCCGCCATCGACGATGTTCACTAAGTGATGTTCCCTGTATTTTTGCTGAAGCGAAATCGGCATGGACTGAAAAAACCTTTTCGATTCCATTCCGAATAATAAAATATGGGTGCGAAACGGTAGCTGCTGCTGCTCTCGGGGCCCGACGTGACCCCCAACGCTCGCACAAGCGGAACCTTCGTCTTCGTCGTTGTGTTCGGCGATATGAAATAAAATACTTTCGACAGCGAGAGAAAATATTTTTAAAATTTTGCAAAAATGCGCGTTGAAAGCGATACACCTCCCGCTATCAACATATTTTCGCAAGAACGTTTTCTCGTCTTTGATGTCTAAACGGTCGGATATTTTTTTGAAAAAACCGTCGCTGGAAAAATTATTTTCGTCGTCGTCGTTGTAGAGAAATACCGCCTCTACTTTGATTCTACTGTTATTTGAATGTACCACGGATTCCCAAACGCGATAAGGGGAAAAGGAATAAAACGCCCTGGTGACTGCCTCGAATTGCGCGTTTTCTTTTAAATCGTCGATGCTGGCGTTTAAGGATTTTTTTGAAAAATATTTTTTTATAATGGAAGGAGCGTACCGAAAACTATTTCTATTCATTTCTATATTCACCCAAACGCAAATTAACCACAGTATTCCGTAAATTGAAATTAATTTTAACGCGTTTCGGGAACTGATATTTGTATCGCCACCGACCTCGGCATTCGATAATTGATTAAACGTCGATGCCGACGCCGACGCCAACGACGTATCCGATAGCGACTCGACTAAGTCGGATGAGAATGAACGTAGTGATCGAATTCTCTCTTCTTCTCCTTTTACTTCTTCTTGAATGAATGCGATTTTCCGAATTAAATATTCGAACGTAAAAAACTTTTCGACGGTCGCGGGTTTCCTTTTTGCGGCGTCGACGTTAAAATAATCCTCGATTTTACGACACTGACTCTGTTGTTCCCGCGAAGCCGATTTCGTCGTTCTCGCCTCTCGGAGTGAGAAATCCTTTTTATTCCAATGGTGTTTTATCACGGGCACGAAATTTTTCGACGTAGGGGTGCTTAATAAATATTTTATAAATTCGGACTCCGTCGCCTTAACCTCGGTCTTCATCGTCGTTGCAGGCAAATTCTCTCCCATCGTCAAATTTATATTCAAAGCGCCGCTATCGTTAAAATGATCGTCGCCGCATATTAATAAATAAAATTCGCGAATATCGTTTACGAGGGTCTCGTGGTTGTCGAACATTTTTTAAAAACAAAACAAAAAAAACAAAAATGATGAATAATAAGAAGAATAATACAAAGGTAGGAAGGGGGGAAAAAAATTGGAATACTGGAGGTCGGCGTTATTTTAAAACGGGGTTTATCGTGAATAATAAACGCTACCCTCCTCTTAGATTTCACGAAACACTAAACCCACCTCCCTCTAAAATTGACGATATTTCTGAAATCAATTCGATGAGACGGGCTATTATATTTCAATATTATTTAGGAAAAGAAGACGCGAAAACTCTAAATGGTTTCGAAACCTTAAATGTGATCAATGAAGTAGCGAGAGCTAAGAAAACCAACCACGTTTTGCAGTGGGATCCTTTAAATAATATTTATTTCCCCACCGCCTAAAACATATTTTCGACTCCCAATGAGAATGAAAGATTACCCGATGAAGATACAATTTTAAGCATAATTAAGGGGTCGTATTAAAGAAGTTAATGAGACCTGCGTGTTATTTACCGACCTTTTATTATTAATAATGCAAAAATAATTATTATTTTATATATTAAAAGTTGAACAATTTTTAATATTTAAAAAACAATTAATTTTTACTACATTTTTTATTATCCAAAACGGCGCTAAAAGACGAAACGGGACACGTTAATGTTGACGATATCTGCGATGGCGATGGCGATGGCGATGACGACGACGATCCGCGGTAGGTTTCGCGTACCGATTGGCTGATATTTTGTCTCAATCGTACAAAACTTTCGTCGTCTAGTGAAAATTTCGAAGTTTCGTTCCGAAACACTTTATAATTTTCGGTATTGAACTTGTACGACTCTATTATTGGGATGTTTTCTAAAAAGCTTTTAGCGCATGCGTTTAAAAATATCGTTATAGACTCATCGCGTATATCTTGGTCGTAACGCGCTGCTTGTATCAAATATTTGTTCAAAATTTTGAAAAGCGGATTGCCGAAATAAGGAGGGGGGATTTCTGGTTTTTCCACGCCGCAGCCGTAGCCGCCTTCGCCGTCTCCCATTGTAATAAAGGAGAGGTCGTTCACTCGTTCGCCGTCGCACGGTCAGTCGTCGGTCAAAGTCCACCCGTCCGTGAAATCGATTGTCGCGCAGTTGTTCTCGTTGGTCGTCGTATCCTTCTATTTTCTAGTTATTTTCTCAACAATTTCTCTGCGGTTCTTTCTTCCAGTTTCTGAAAACCAATAATAACGTCGTCTTCTGAGATCGTTTTTCTTTTCCTCCGTTTCGTATTTTTAGCTGAAGAATGTATAGCTTTCGTCGTAAACGTTTGTAAATAATCCTTCAATTTTTCTCTCGCCTTTTTACTGATTCGTCTAATACCAGATTTCTTCACTATTCTCTTAATGGCCAGACTGGCAATTAAAGGCGGCGGTGGTCGTGATGGATCTCTAGGTTTTCGGGGTTTTGCCATTATAATTTTAATTTGAACTGCACTATTGTTTTTTTTTTAAATTATTAGTTAATAATATTATTATTCGGCTAAATACATTTAAGGTTTGAAAATAAAAATAAAATTTATTAATTTATTTATTTGCGTATTTCTTATTTTTATATTTGTTTATTTTTTCAATATTTAGAAAGAAATTCGTTTGATTTCCGCTTACATTGTTATTATTAATCGTTCAATATTTGAAGGCGCTTTCCATGTCGCTAATTATAAAATCCTTAGAGTGAACTAATAGCGAGGTTCTTTCCGGTAAAACGAGGTTTATCGTACGCCTTACTACGGACGACGATGAGCAGCGACAAAGTTTTAATATTTCTTAGTCGTCCTAATGTTTCTCTTTGTCTCTTGAATTCGATATTTAAATCGTCCTCCTTTAAATATAAGTAATTAAGCAATTTCTTCGTCACGTACAAGGCTTCGCTAAAACTATCGGGATCCATTTTAAACTTTTTGTGATGCACAACGATAGTTTTTATTTTCTTCAAAAAACGGAAATAGTCAAAATTTAACCCTAAAAAACCATCCCCGACATAGTTTGTTTAGAACCTAACGACCCTAATCACACGCGCGGCGATATGATGTTGGTCGAAGCTCAAAATTTCTCAATTTGGAGCGGAGGTGGCCATCATATCGCCGCGCGTGTAATTAGGGCCGCTGGATTCTAAACAAACTATGTCGGAGATGGTTTTTTGGGTTTCGCATCGCTGCATTTACGGACATTTGTTGACTTTCAGACGTGAGGGGTTTAGCGTGGCCTGAAAATTTTAAAATACATTTGTATCGTCGCGTCTGGGGATTAATCACCAACCAACCGCGAACTAAATAATTTCTTCAGTCGATTAAAGATCTCCCAGAATTGTGAATAATTTATCGAAAGGTATCCGGGTGAAATTTTCGTAAACACCCTCACCGGGTCATCCATGTTTTTATATTCGTTATTAATGGATTTTATATATCTGTCAACAAAATATATATATAAAAAAATATTTTTTTCCATTTATTTATTCTTCGGCGACGGAAGGAAAAACTATCGCTATAAAAGTTCGTAAACTTGTTGGTTTCGGCATGAAATTCTGCGCGGTGTTTTTTTAGTCTCCATGAATTGTTCGAAAAGATGTGGCCTTTTGGTTTTCAGAGCGTTGATGTCGCTGTATTTAATTAAAATATCGTCTATGTAATAATCCCCGTCTTCGAATTCCGAACATGGATCTGAGAGAACATTTCAGAGCGTTGATGTCGCTGTATTTAATTAAAATATCGTCTATGTAATACTCCCCGTCTTCGAATTCCGAACATGGATCTGAGAGAATAATCTCGCCTCGGGTGTTCAGCAGGTATCTATTAGAACCCGCGTCGGAAGTCTTTTCGATTAAAGATCGCACCCCCGGAAACGGAAATCTCAGTACGTTCATGCCCGGTTTATCGATTTCGAGTTCGAATATTTTCTTCGTTTCCGGTTCGGATGGGAACGAATATAATTTATGATGTGCTTTACAACCGCAGACGGTTTTTTGAGGGTGCTTCTTAAAATTTTCCTCGTTGCCGCGCGTGCCGAACGCGTTGATAAACACGGCCGGTGATCGAGTGCAAAAGTTTTCAACGAATGGTAATGGATCTTCGTAATGGTCGTTTTTTTCATCCGCATCACCTCGCTGATTCCAAACGACGTCGAGCTCGCGCTGCGATAGGGAAAAATTCTTATTAATGACGGCTCCGTTGGGAGGGGCTAAAAACGTTTCCGTGTGCACGGGTCCGGTGAGCGGAGGAAGCTTCGTCGTCGATCCGACTCTTCTTCCGGCTTCCTCCGCCGCGCTCCGTCGTCGCAATTTCGCCAAATTTCGGCAATCAAAATTCGAAAAGAAGTCGCACAATGAGACGGAATAAAATAAAAGGTCGGCGTTAAGCATCGACTCCCCGCCGGCGCTTGTTAAGTACTTTTTGTTTACCGATAAGAATTCATCCGTATTTCGAATGCGAGTGGCTTTCGACCTATCGCGATTCTTATAAATTTTGGAGTAGCTCAGTAGAATCGATTTTATCATTAGCAACGTAATGGTAAAGGCGACGACCGCGAATAGAACGCGGGCTACGAAACCGTCCGCTCGATTCATTTTGCGTCGGATCGTAATTAACTTAGAAAAGAGTGACAGGGTATTTCAGCTCGACGCAATTTTCGTCGATCAAACAGAGTTTAAAAATTTCAATGTTTCTATCGACGAGCGAAAGAATGCCCCTTCTTATCGTTATATCTGCGCTCGAAGAGAGGTGAGCTAATCGTACGATAAAATGATTCACCTTTCCGAAAGTTCTCAGTAGTTCTTTTTTACGTTCGATTAGGGAGATTATTGATCGGTCGTACTCTAACAGTCCAGAATGAAAAAATAATACGTTGTTAAATACGGTATTTAAAAACTTTTGTTCGATATCACTTTCTTCATTAACGTAGAAAAAGCTGAAAGCGATTGCTTTCTCGCTGTCTTTATTTAAATACTTATATAAATGATCGAAGGCGAGCGCGTTTCTGCGATATCCACGGTTGCAAAAGATTGTAAACCTAACTCGTTCTCCGGTCGCCGCGAAGAAATATCGAAAATTTTCGAGAAGAGAGAATAGCAAAGTATTTTCTATTAAATGATTTTCGTAATTGCCGATAAAAATAGCGATTCTTTTTTCAATTTTCATTTTATTTTATTTTAAATTATTTAATCATTAAATAATATATACATACATATATAAATATATTTAACTTATTTAATTAAAAAAAAAATTTTTTAGTTTCTTTCAAAGGTAGGACTGATGTTTCATTA
>JABUQX010031364.1:10000-28978 GCA_015478945.1 Trachelipus rathkii | reverse complement strand
AATAATAAACAGAATGGAAAATAAAGTAACATTTTATTAATCAGAGACATTTTTATCCATGAAATTAAAACAAAGAAAAAGAAAAATAACGTTTTGAAAAATTGTAAAATAGTAAAATGTTGGAAAAACTTGGTATGATATTACCGCTTGTCTGAGAAAACGAAGAAGCCTGCGAAGTAGTTCGGTGAGCACGCAAAGGTTGCCACTGTTGAAATTTTTGTCTTTTTGTAATGAGAAGAAATCCACGGGAAACAAGAACGATGGATAGAGTCGGTTCTCGGGCTACCCTGTCCTTACATATGTGCTCCTTTAAAAAGATATAAAAAAGAGAAAAATACATTTTTCTCTAAAGCGGTAAAATAAAATACTGTTTGCAACTCTTGCTATCGACAAGTAATGCAAGGATTAGGTCAACTTAACACTGTATGCTTGCCACATGCTAAGATATATTAGGATTTAACGTTGTTATAATAAATATGACCTAACCTAATTTTTTTTAAGATTCATCGATGAAATTGCTTATTAAAATCAAATGTTATTTTTTTTTCAGTAGCTGTTATAATTTTTGGAAGTTACATGCAGATGCTTTCGTGAGGCTGGCTTATTATATATATATAATAGATATATAATATGATATATAATATAAATTATATATATATATATATATATTTATATATATATATTATATATATATATTATATATATATATAATATATATATATATAATATATATATAGTATATACATAATATATATATTCATCGATCTCAAACTCTGTAGTGATTTTAATATAGATTTTGTTAAAATATAAACAAAAAAAGAAACAAATATGAAAAGAAATATAAACTATAAATGAATAGCTATTGAAAACTTAATAAAAATAAAACTAATTTTACCTTTTTCAACTTCGTGTAGCAACCTATAACACTGGCACAAAGATTTTCGGCAAAACATTTGAAGGTCATTTTATAGTTAACTTGTTGCCCTGATTCCGAATAATGACCTCCGTTTTCCTAGATTGGCTCTAGTTTTTGAGATACAGGAGTGGGCACAAAAATACATTAATAACAACAATTTATGTAGGTTGTAACGTAATTCACAATAAAACACAAAAATATATATCAAATTGTTAATTAGTAAGTAAATAAAATGCTAATAGCGTTCAAAGATTCATTCAGTACAAAGAAATCACAATTAATGCATTACCAATCGCTGTCTATATGATTGTCTTCTGTGTGCAGAATGTGGACAATCACGCTGAAGGCTCACAATAGTCTGCCATCATGTGTGAATCCCATCTTCCTTGGTATCTTTTCATCACCTTGATATCTTGAAGGAACCTCTCCCCTTGTTCCCACTATAACATCTAGATTATCCGGAAACCGTCTAAGTGACTATGCTAGAAAGTGAACTTTTTATTGCTATATTAGCATTCAATTTTTTGAAAGTCTGAAAGCATTTTTCTGTACGAGTTCTACATAGTTGGAAGATTTATTATGGTTGCCCAAAAAAGTTCTGAACAACCAGACAAAACTTTTCCAGGCAGATTCAATATCAGTCATTGAATTTATGAAATTGTCATCCTTGAAGATTTCGGCGAATTTGAGGGCCGCTTAAGATTCCAGCTTTGAGTTTCTCCCTACTCAACCCTTGGAAAAAATCTGCAAATATTTTGAAACATTCACATCTTTGTCTAGGGCCCTAACAAATTGTTCATCAGTCCTAGTTTGATGTGGAGTGGTGGGAAAATAATTTTTCTCCTGTCAATGATATTTGATGCACCTACAGTCATATTTTCCCTAGCAGGCCATACAACTATTTCCCAGTGGTCTTCTTTAGCCCTACTATCCCACGAGCATATGAAACAAGGGACTTAGTATATCCGCTTTGCTGCCCAAGTAAGATGTTGACATCTTCAACATATCAACGCATATAGACCACTTGTTGTTCATTATTATCTAAGCCTTCTGCAAGATCATTCTTATATTTTCATATTCCTCTTTCAGTTTTGTTGAGTGACCTAGTTGGAATCGATGCATAACTATAGCCATTGTTCAAACACACTTCAAACTTCTCGTTGAACTATCCATAACAATCGCAATCTTCTGGTTCGATATTTAGGTAAAACCATTTGGAGTAGGAGTCCGGATGTCTACAGTTTACTAGTCTTCTTCTTCAATGAATAGGAAGGAGTACTTACCTCTCGTGCGCGAAAGGAAGTTATTTTAATATCGGCTTGAGACAGTTCTTTTCACTAGTCAAATGCTAAAAGCTCAGGAAGATGTGGCGATTGTTTATGGAATAGTTCAACGAGAAAGGCTTGAAGGTGTTTTATTGAACAATTGGGGCAATATTAGGCATCGATTCATAGGTCACTCAAACAAAAACTGAAAGAGGAATATGAAAATATAGGAATGATCTTGCAGAAGCTTAGATAAAATGAACACCAGTGGTCTATATGCGGTTGATTGAAGAGGAGTCACAGTTCTGACAATTGGGCAGCCAAAAACGGATCATACCTAAACAGATACCCTTGCCTTCACTGCTCGCATGGGAATAGCTAAGGGCCCTAAAGGCAAGACCATGCGCGAAAACGTGTACTGGGCCCTGCTAGGGAAAAATACAATGAAATGTACGGCCATGCATCAGATAATCAAATTTGACAGGCGCGGAAAATTATATTCCCACCACTCCACATCAAACTACGGACTGCATAAGCATTTGTTAGGGCCACTAGACAAAGCATGGTGAAGTATCAAATATATTTGCAGGACTTTTTCCAGGGTTGAAGTGATGCGAGCCAACTCAAAAAGCTTGGAATCTTTAGCGGCGCCATCACAATTCGAACGCCAAATACGATCAAGAGAAATGACACTAAGATTTCATAAATAATACCAAATGAACCTGACATATTGAAACGAGATACATGACCAATTGGCAAAAGAAACGGTCTTTGTTTCTGAGTTAGTTCAGAACTTTATGACCGGTAACCAACTAAATCTGCCAACTAAAACTACCACTCGTACAGAGAATGCTTTCAGACTTCAAAAATTGGAATGAGCTTGCTCTGGTGACAATAAAAAAAGATTCACTATGTCAATACATGTACATTAGCAAACTCAGAATTTTCCGCGACATCAATACCATAGGATGTGCAAATCTATAGTGACGGAACAAGGGGGAAGAGTTCCATCAAGATATCAAAGTGATGGAAGAAAGATACCAAGGAAGATGGAACACACATTTGATGGCAGACTATTGCTTGATGCTGAAAAGAGATTGTCACTAACATAGTAGTCAGAAATATGATAAGACAGAGTTATAAGTAAGTAATTACACATCATTTTCCAATTTTGTGATAAAATAGCATAAAAAATTACTTTTTTTTTTTCTTTACTTGGGCTTAAACGAAATGACTTTTTATATGCAACACGATGCATAGTTGAGCTTTTGCCTTTTGATATCCCACAATATACATACTCGAAAACAGTCTAATGAAGGAGAAGAAACTGATGATTAGTATGTGCGAAGAGAAGGTCAGAATCAAAAGCAGTCATGATAGGTCTTAATAGAAAATCGAGAGCGAGGTTTAAATTAGTGAGGCATATGGCGAACAAATGGCAGTTTGGAGGCAAACCCTCACGCTTAATTCTGGCAAGACAAAATGTGAGGGAGAAAAACATCACCTGTAAATTTTTTGAGACCAATATTCACCTAGCCTTAGTCGCAGCGATTCCACTAGCCGGCGCGTCCATAATTAACTTACATATATGTAGAGATTATCAGTGTATCATGTGGAACTAGACTCTCAATAAAATTAATGATACAGATGGATAGGTCAGGATAAGCTGGATACTATTACTTATTTCGTAATACTGAGTTTGAGCATGTTCTCATAATATTATATATATCATCTACTACTGCTTATTTATCTTTTCCGATTAGCTTGTACAGCACCTGATATTATACCTATATATATCCCAATCTATGTGAGGAGCCTAAAGAAGATAAGGTTAAATAAGAAAAGAAGAAGATATATATGAATATTAATATAAATAATATATTATTATTATATAATATCACGTAAAAACGTATACTTAACGAGCCACTACCATAGTGAATACGGTGAACTATGGATATCAATAATAAAATAATCTCGCAAGTATAGTATACTATGAAGAGTATAATATAAATACACTTATCTAAGTGAGTAGGGGCGAGCTATGAGCCACATATTACCTATTAGCCACCCCTTGAAACGACTAGTCCTCACATGTATTATAATAAATATATATATATATATATATATATAATATAAATAATATATTAATATAATATATAATTATATATATATATTAATATAAATAATATAATTAAATATTAATATATATTAATATATATATATATAATTATTAATATAATAAAATATATAATAATATATATTAATATATATTATGGATCCTAAGCCTTACATATGAGCTCATTACCCACAATCCATCATAAATTCATCAAAACTAATCAAACATCTTACGGAAATAAAGGAACTTGTCTTGAATAACAATGTTACCGAAATTTATAAGTCATGCAGGAATAATGTAAAAAAAAATAAAAAAAAAATATAAAACATACATCTCATAAAACTACAATAGGCTAACGCAAAAAGGAATATCATTTAGGAATCACTCGATATAAATTTATGATAGAAAATGGTATAATAAAAAAAAATATTAAAAAAAAATTATAATTAGTTATAAATTAGAATAGTAACTTTTAGTAGGCCTATATATATATTATTGTGCGCGTTTGATTTTGATAATATATATATTTGAACAAATAAATAATTCAAAGAATTTTATATTTATGACTGGGTATCAAAGCATTTTTTAAATTATAAACATAAAAATAATAATATTTACAAGTATCTTGTACAATTTATCTTACACCAAGAGTTGAATCTCAAAAATAACGGTAAAGCAAGTAACGGTTGTAAATATAACGTTTTGAAGTAAAAAGTATTAATATATGATCATATTAATATTATCTAGCATCATCAGTTTAAAAAGTAAATAACCAACAACATCTTTATATTAAATAATACGCTATATCTTTTTGTAAATTCAGACGTAAACAGAAATATCTCAAAAAGAAATAAACACCCGCACCCTATATTGCAAGTCGAGTCCTCTCGGCGCTTACTCTAGTAGGGAACATATTCAGAATTAGGACTAACACACCTCTCACCATATTATCAACTCAAAGGGAGCACGATAGAATAGCTTACCGAGAGAGAGGAACCACAAACGCACTCACCCAAATATAGGAAATTTATTAAAATAGTAGAGTAATCAGCGAGCTTGTCAGAATCCATCACACGCCCACCCATATCAGACATGGAGAAATATAAACATCTCCCACCTGTAAACATCCCGCGAACTTAGAGCATGCTCCTCTTCCAATATTTTGCACTGATAGTCTAAACACAATATTACATATAAATAACATATATAAATAATAATAAAAAAAAAAAAATATATTGCATGATACAAAGCACCACACCACACGCATATAGAAAACACCACGCACAAATTATAGTTTATAAGTTAGATTATATGTATCTATATTCTACATAATAGTTTACACAAAGCCAATTGTGATTAGTTGAGAAATTCTTCTAAACAAAATTCACTAATCATACTCCTATGTAAGCTTTCATACATATATTATACTCAAAGAATTTAATACTTTTTAATTTCATATATTTAGATATATAAAAAATTTATTAAAATATGACACATTCTTATTAAATAAAATTCATAATAATTGTCATAAATCAATTTCTCTTTCGAGTAAGTTACTGAAAACAAAAGCGCATTTCACATGATACATTAAATTTTGGGAGTAGGCTTCATAATAATTCTTTCAAAATTAAACAAAAATTGACAAAAACAAATTTGCTTCAGTCAAGAAAATTTTAAAGAATAATTTATATATCCTTTATTTTCAAACAACTGAAATAGACATGATTATAATACCATAAATGCCATGGCTCAACGGTAGCGCGACTGGGTCGCGACTCGCGAGGTAAAGGGTTCAATCCCTCGCCATGTCCTAGGTGGCAATTATTTAGTAAAAACTCTCCTCCCTTGAATAGGGCTAACCAAGTGAGTTATGAACTTATAAAATAAAGAAAAATGAATATAAAAATTAAAATAATATCTAAACTACTTAAAATGTATTAGAGCATTACCAAAATTGATTTTCATATCTTTATTGATTTTTTGTTTTACTTTAAAAACTATTCAACAAAAAAATAAAATCCCTCAAACTAAAAACCTTTTAGAACTCTCATTTTTATCAATGAACACAAAAATGGAGAGCTAAATATATCATGAAAACGTCAATACTACTATATTATATATTGATAATGATATTTTGGAATGGTATGCCACAGGAGGTTGTTGAGTGCGACTCGATCGCAACATTTAAGACAGAATTGGATAGGTATATATATGAAAGGTTTGGGTATCATATTGTATTTTTTGACTAAGCCAATTTGGCGGGTTTTTAGTTACAGTAGTTATTAAGGTTTTAAAAACTGCATGTTATGACTATAACAAAGTTATTAAATCTTGCAGTGTGGTTAGCATGTACTTTAAGATGTTATTCGTGTTCTTTTAGTGTAGGAGACTTATGTGTATACTATGTAAGTTATTGACAAGCCCTAGGGTTCTTTGTGGATTTGCATGAGCATGTTTGGTGATTGGTTCTATTAGGTTGACTGGGACAGTCTAAATAGGCCCATGTGGTTTCTTACTGTCTCTTTATTTCTAATGTTCTATCCAATTAGTATCAAATGTTCTTTTTTAAGAATACACCTTTAATATAAAGTAACAATAAGCTACATTCTAAAAACAACCCAATAGAATCAAAATTATCTCAAGTATAAAAGAAATTTCTTCAAATTTTGTTATCAATGTCATTTTCATTCAATGAGATTTTTAAACATATTAATGGAAAGAAAAACGATTTAATTTAAGGCTATCTCAACAATACAGTAATCTAAAAATATTTATTTATTTCACATCATGAGGAGTAAGGTTTTGAAACAACCGTATCACTGTAAAATACCACTTGAAGTACTGTACATATAAAAACTCTTCATTAAATATACTTATATTACCTGGTAAATTCTTTGGATACATCCAAATCAGCTTGAATAGGCTTATTTTTCTTTGCTGTTGGCTTGGGTTTGGACTCATCAAGCTTTACCATAACCACTTTGGGTCGAGTACTGTCCCCTGCCCCAAGAGATCCAGTGGATAGTTTTTTCTCCTGGTAAAGAAATTAAAACAAAAATGCTTTACAATGAATAATGTTTAAACACACATCATTAATGTACATACCAGTATTTATTTTGAATTATAACCAATAGATAATTAATGTGACTTATAAAACTAACATAATTCAAACTGAAATCTTTAGTACTAAATTTAATGATATAAAAAAATATCAGTTTAAACAAAAAATACTTATATATAATTATGTAAAAGTGTTATCGAGCCATTTCTGCAAGTTCATACTTACATCTCCTTTAAAATCAGTGACCGCACAAGTAGTACTATCTGTAGACCAAGATTTGCCAGTTTTTTTCATCATCTTGGCCCATTAGCCAGGAACCTAGAGTAATTACATTTTTCAGAACTTGCTATTTATAAATGATATAAATTTTACAAGTAAATCTTAACTTTTTGTAATACTTACATCATACTGCTGGTCCAGGTGTTAAATCCATATTCACAAACAAAACTTTTAGGAAAAGATCTAATTACAATATAAAAAAAATATTCTGAAAATTAAAAATTTATTATATATATATATATATATATATATATATATATATATATATATATATATATATATTATATATTATATATATATACTATGATATATATATATATATATATATGTGATTCACCGGAGATCTGGCAACGATGAAGTATCATTATCAGCAATTTTGTGAGTAAATAGTATTCAAGTATTGGTAAAAATTTGGCCAAATATCTTTTATTGATACACAAATAATTTTGTCTTATATAGCCACGGTAAGAATGGAGATTTGACTTTAAGGGTCCATATCACTAAACCGTTAATGTTACTGATATGTTCAATACATAAAATATAAGGCCAATGATGCCTATATTGACTGTAAAAATTTGTATCTTTACTATTCTTTAAAAAAAGTTATTGACTAAAAAACTGATTTCATTTTTCTCGTTTCTGGGTGAGAATGAAAAAGGGGGAAGAGGAAAAGCTCTTTATTGCCATAATAATTTGTACCACAGGTAGGGTATATATACATTTATATATTACTATATAATATATATATAATTTTTAATTATTGTTTTTCTTTTTAAGGGGAAAAAAAATACATTTTCATTACTTACCCCCTATTGGAATAAATTAAGATTTCTCATTCTTACCCAAAAATTTTTATTTTTGGGGAGGTGAGAAGGAAAATATAAGGGGGAAGAATGGAAAGCACTTTATTGCAAAAATTGTACACATGTAGGGTATAATATACATTTAATATAATATATACTATATGTATATATTATATATATAATTTTTGGAAATTTAAAAAAGGAAAAATGGAAGGGATAAAATGGAATAAATACCTTCCAGTTTTACCCCAAAAAAAAATTTATTCAGGGGTAAAACAGTTATCCCCCATTATCCCCCGAATTGTTTTTTGGAAGTTATAGAACTCAAGCTGTTAATGGTCAATTTGGGGTACCCCAACCTTTCAATTTTGCCCCGGTTTGGTTTCAAAACTCATTAGTTTGGTTTGTAGACCCTTATTCCTTTTTTAAATGTCAGAGTTGAAATCGAGATTTTCCCCCTCCATTTCTATAGCATTGCTTACTTGTCAGGCTGACTTTTGCATGGTATATCAGAGTTAGATATAATAATATATTAAATATTAGTATAAGAAATGAGCTAACAAACCAAGTTAACTTTTCAAATATCATGTTTCCTTCAAGTTACAAGTAGGATTTTATTCTTACCCAAGGTACTTTCATCGCTGCAGGTATGCGGGCTACTATATATATATATATATATTAATTATTAATATATTATATTATATATATATTATATTATATATATATATTAATATATATATATTTAGATATATTATATATATTATATTTATATATAGATTATATATATATATATATATAATTAAAATAATAATAATTCAATAATGTTATAATTTTAGGCCCATCTTGTTTTTTGTGTGCACTGTACTTTCTATGGGAAATGTTGCCGCCAAAGCTTAAAACAAATTTAATTTATCTTGCTAGGTAAAAAGTTTACATTTATTACAAATATTTTTAGTATTTCTCATGGTAAAAAAAAAAAAAATTGAAGGGAAATGCCTTATATTTCTTAAAAATTATTTATTTTCAAAAATGACCATAAAGAGTACAATGGAAATTAAAAAAAAAAATTTGAAATTTGTTTATGAACCAATTGCAACATTTTTCTTACATTTCGACGTAGGAAAATGTAGAGCGACTTTCTTTCGAAAACGGGAGTTGAAAATTTTGAAGAGCATATCCGCAATTTGTCCAATATCTTCCTGATCTATCTGACCTAGACCATTTTCACTTTTGTCATTTGTGCTTACGCTTGCTCGGTAAGATATGCTTACACAGTTCTAGCACGAATTTTGTGCAAAAACGACTGCGATTTCTTACGAAGTTTACTTTTGTTTACAAATAATTGGAATCAACTGTTGTGATGGAGCCTATCGATTTGGAATAAACAGAAATAATAATGTTGAAAGTTTTCATTATCCTATTCCAAGTAATGAAAAAAAAATATCAAGGAAAGTGGAGTTCAAGTATGTTAGTAAATTATTGCTGGACCCTATAAAGGACCATCTTAAGGCAAAATATTACAAGACATCTTCAACTAAGACCTTTTATGTGCGTTGAGCATTTCTTAATTTCCTTCGTGTAAATGTTAATAATGTAAAGAAATATTTTTATGTAAAGTTATTTCGTTGTTGATTTGTTGTTATGAACTTTAAGAAATGCTGGAGTTTCTTATTCAATTTTTTTGTTCAAACTATGCGCATATCGTAAAATGTCGGGAATTTGGATGTGCTTATGGAAATGTAACAAACGAATAGTGGACGTGGTAGCATTTGAAATTGATGATGTTTCATTCAATTAAAAAAATTAATATAATTTTTCCAAATAAATAACTCCATCACAATAGTTGATCTATTATTTGTAATACAAACCAATTGTTATGTTTTATTTTTGTTATTCAAATCGACGGACCTCATCACAACAGCTGATTCCCATTGTTTCTAAACAAAAGTAGACTTCGTATGATAGCATTTGCTGGTATTTTTGCATTTAAATTCCCTGAAAATGTTGACGTCTACCTAACCAAGTGTAAGTTCATTTATGTAGGCAAAACAGGTGCACAGATTCATATATTTCATATTGTGATATATTATATATATATATATATTATTATTATATATAATATATATATATATATTTATATAAATATATTATATATATAGTATTATATATATATATATATTATATATATATATATATATATATTATATATATATATATATATATATGTATATTCACAGAGATCCCATGGGTATACACCCAATAGTCATAGATTTTAATGAAAATTGGCATACATGGAGAACTTTTGCTCCTTCTTAAAATGGCAAAAACTGCAGGTCCCTATAAGATATCAAATCTCAAAAATTTCGGTGGCGACGGCTTAACATGGCAGGTTCCCACATTTGAGGGTTACATTTGGTTCCTCTGTTTATCCAAATACTATAAAAGTAATATTAATCATTAGAATTCCTCTTTCATGGCTTTTTGATAGCTACATATCATTTACCATTTTTTAATTACTGGAAAAGCTTTAACCTGTGGCTCAAATTTGGGACCCAGTTGGGGGCTGTAGACATTGAAATAATTTTTTTTTTTTTTAATGTAATCATCAAACCTTGTATTATTTTATTAACAAATAAAAAGAATGTATATGTATTTAAGTCCATCAATATTAAAAAAATTTCTAAAAGTTTTCCCTTCGTTGATATTTCAATAATAATTTGACATTTTCGAGTTGAGCTGTCCAATAAAGCACCCAAATTTGAAGTTGTACTAAAAAATATCTTTCTTATATTATAGATTTTAAATATTTGTATTATATTATTAATAATTATAACAACAATCTAGTCAAATACTGCAATGATTCAGCAAACATTCACAAAAAAAAAATCAAATGGGTCACTGAAAAAAATAAACAAAAAACTTAAAAAAGGAAGTACAGAATTATTACGCAGAAAATGTGATGTATATAAATTGCTGTATTCTAACCCAAATGAAGCAAAAGCATGAATAATATGACTTTTCTGGCAGTGTAAACATTCAGAGCATTCAACATGTGAAGCTAATTGGGAAGCTTTCTTTCTGTCCTCTCGTAAATATAGACCTGGTTGCAAGAGAAATTAGAAACCTCTAAGACTAGAGGTCGATTCTTGATAGATATACTAATGACTTGGTGTTAGGAGATTGAAAGAAATAAGCAATTTGCAATACATAAATTATTTATTTTTACTGTAAACGACCTAAATTGTAAAATACCTAAAAATGAATAAAGGTTTTAATGATTTGTCTAAAGCTGGTTCCTAATCTTATTACCAGAGGGAAAACATAAATCAAATGTATTAACATGGCTGAAAAAAGAGCAGAGAAAGCAGCCTCCTCCAAACGAAAAATAGTGAGAAGGTCTTACGATGTTGAATTTGAATCTCCAAGTAAAATCCAAAACCTTAACAATGAGTGATGAAGAAATGTCCAGGTGGTACTGGTTCCTCTTATATGATATACTTTGTTGCACATATAGTTTTAGACATCTATACTTTATATGCTTCAGTAAATACACATATTTTACTTTAAATATTGCATCTATTTTGTTCTATTAATTGTTTTTTTTCAGTTTTGAAACCTTAGTCTAAAATCTAATAGCTGCTTATAAAGACGCAAATACTAATGACCGCAAGATTCAAATTCTTACATTGTCACCTTTCACAATTGAAAAAACAATGTCTGTCTTTGGAGCCACAAACTGTTTAGGCAAAAAGTAGGACTTTTAAGGAAAGAGATATGCACTTGCTGAATATTCCGCAACATCCAAACAAGTTTGCAGCAGTAAAAAGACGGTAGTGATAAGCAGGATAGTGGCAGGTAAAAGGAATAATTTAGTATAAAAAATAAAAGATGGGGTAAGAGTTCACGTTCAAAAAAGACTGTTGTTCTAATTTAAAGGACTATCTATACTTGCACTTTTAAAAGGAAACAACAAAAACAAACTAATCATATGTTTTCTCAGCCTTCGCTAATTTAAGACAAAGACCTATTTTTAGCTGGATACTGCTGGAACTCAATTCAGTATGTGGTTGTACATACCACCAAAATGTAAAATTAAAATTAAATGCTCTAGGTGTAAGAAGCGTAAATTATAAAGATGTTTTGGCAAAAAGTGTATGATGATGTTAATAACAAATGTATAACAGGTATTTGTGGGCATTGTGCAGGTAACGATGGAATTCTTAAATTCATAAATTCTTTAGATATTATAGAGAGAAATGACATTTCTTTTAAATAATGGGTCTCTGTTGATAGATGTACACTTTCGTTTATGTTGAACCTATTGATAATTTTCATAGATGTACACTTTTTGATTATGTTGAACCTATTGATGATTTCATAGACATTTTAGGTAAAAATCTAATCAAATTTCGAAGACATTTTGTTGCAAAAGAACAAAGTGCTTTTTAAAAATCTTAGGGCAAATTTAAAATATGAGTGCTTATTAGGAGGAGATTATTCAGAAAACTATAGTTTTTGTCATTCAAGATGCAGCCCAAGGTTTTCATTGGGACAATTCACAATGTACAGTCTATCCTTTCATTCTATATTTTAAGACTACTGATTCAAAATTAGATCATCAAAGTGTTTGCTTTTTAAGTCTCGATTTGAAACATTCAACAATACAAGTGAATACATTTTTGCATTTCTTAATACCACAAACATTTCCTCATATTAGAAAAATTCATTATTTTACTGATGGCTGTGTCACACAATAAAAAATAAATACAACTTTCTCTTGCTTTGTAATCATATGACTCTATGGGCTGCAATGTGAATTTCATTTTTATGCCACAGCCATAGAAAAAAGTTATGTGATGGGATAGGTGCTCAAAACAAAAAAAACTGGCACAAAGCAAGTTACAAAGTAATTGATGATCAATATTCTTTCAGAAGAGCAATTGTTTTCAATTTTGTTAGCAACTGAAAAGCATTATAACTTTTATACTTCAGCTTCAGCCAAATTAAAGAATTTGCAAGTAAATTCAGCTGCATGTTTGAATATGCAATGACTACTGGAAATACCTTTACAGAGTATATGCCTGTGAGGAACAGAAGTATTGGCTCCATGATACTTTCAAGTGGATGAATCTAGTGTTAAAAAGTTCAAAGCTTGCAGGCAATGAAATATCTGCTAATACTCTTGAGCTAATGTAAATACTATATATGTTGGATGAAAAAAGAGATGTATATTGATATAATAAATTCATATGATTCTGAATTTTGATGATTTTCATATAACATTATGAGACCAGCAGTTCCTGCTGCCTGCTACATACTATATGTTTAGCTCGGAACAATGTAATGTTCCAAGGGAAAGCATCATTGCTAATTGTCTGAACCTGCCTTAAAGGCGGTACAGACAGAATCAAATACATGTTTTCCTGATGAATATTTAAAATTTAATTAACTTGTGCTCACAATAATCATGTAATATTAATATGTTCATGTATTCTGAAATTCAGTTTGTTAAATTTAATATTATATCTATATCTATATAAATGTATTATTATATTTATATAAATAAATATATGTAATATATATATACTATTATATATTAGTATATATTTATTAGCTATATAAATATACATTTTAATTATGTATATATCAAAGTATATATTATATAATTAGGTCATTCTGCATCAAATTGACACAAATATAATGTGAAAATTTTACCCTCCCATCTCCAATTTTTCATGAAATTTCAAACAATGCTTGCTTTATGAAGGCTATGATAATTTACCAAATTTTTAGCGAAATATTTAACATTAGGAAACTACAGCCATGTAAAGTTCGAGAAAAATCCTTGGAAAATATGAGACCAGCATATATTCAAATTAGATAGCGGACTCTATAGTTAAGCGAATAGAACAATAGAGTGGTCTACATTTTGTAGCATGAAATTGAACGTTCTTTCAAGGATCAATATTAATGACAATGGAATTTCAAGAATCTATATCAAATTGTGACATTAAATATTTTTGTAGAAGTACATGATTAAAATTTTCAAACAATTAAGCATATTTCAAAATGCAATACAGTATGTTAAATGTCTGGCAAAGTTTAGTTATTGGATGATGAATTACTCATATTTTAAAAGTATTTATAAAAAACGTTTTAAAAAATTTGGGATTTTGATTAAATGAAGATTTACAAACTATTATAATATTTTAAACAAGTACTAATATAACCCAAAATATAGGCTATATTTATATCAAAAGTGAAAATTAATCCAATGTTTATAAACAATCTTCAAAGAAAATAATTTATGAATTATTAATTTGGTAACTTCTTTAAAACTATTTAAACTTAGTTTTACTTACTGCCTTCTGTAATTCCTAGTTTTCATTAGTTTGTAGGTGAAAAAGCATTTATTTCCGTTTAGAAAGGTCATCTTTTTAAAGCACATAAACTTCAGGTTAAGGGTTTAGATAGGATTCACTTTACACAGCAGTTGACAGAACATTACACGATAGCGTCCCACCTATAATACATTAGGCTTTCGTGAATAAGCAAAATGTTTCAAGAAATAATTATATAAAATTATCCAGTTGTGCCATTTTTACCAACATAAGCTTAAACACCCTTGTTAGTGATAACTCTACAGTAATGTATTTCCAGAATATATCATCTATTTAAAATTTTTGCAGTGATTGTGACATTAATTTCATTTGTAATATTCGGCAGTCTCAGAAAACATTTTGAATGTATGTCTTGATAATCCTTGAATACACTTAGGAAAGCATGAAATTACTTGAGTACTATGAATAGTTATGTTTTCTAAAACGATCAACAGAAGGATTCTGATGGCACGATACTCTTCTTGAGTTCAATATGCAAAGCTTACTGATGGGATATATTTAAACTAAGACAATAGTTTGTTTCCATATGCTTGTCAAGTATTTGAAATCGTATTACTGTTGTAGAATAATTCATACTGCGAGTCTTTTCAATGAACCACCAAGTCCATCACAAAGTCCTTTACAATGTGCTGTGGCTGAAAAATGCCATTGAACTTCAACATTGAAATCCTCTTTATAAACGGCACAAGTTGAAATTATTGTTGTTTATATTGTTGAACAGATCCATTCAGAATAAAAATCTTTGTTGGTACCTTTTGGAAAATTTATTGTCAAAGTTGAAATAGTTATGTTCAATCAGGAGTAAAGCTACAGTGATTTTGTTGTTACAATACGAAATTTATGCTTTAGAGTTCGTACCTCACTAATAGCACTATCATTAGACCAGTAGAAACTCTTGGCTTCATCTTGCACAACTATGGAATAGCTCTCTGAAAAATTCTAAGTTAACTGCAAATTCAGATTATTGAAGTTTTTTCCTTTATGACTGTTCAAAGAATGTAATTGTGTTATTGCAATGAAATATGCCACACTAAACGTGACAACTTATTGCACATAAGTCTATAAATTCTGGAGATGATTTTCAATGGTCTCCAAGTAGCAGCGATCAACAGAAATCCATTGGTGGAACATTACCTCCTATCAATAGCATTGTTTTCAAGCGTCTATTCTAAAAGTTGTTTTATTGCACCTTACCAGGACCAATCATAGTTACCAAGATTGAAAGCTATTGAGGGTGGATTGCTCAAAATTTTTGCAAGACAATGTTTATAGGTTTTTAATTCGGCCATTTGTATAGCATTCTTACCTTTTTCTAACATCAACTTGACATTTTGATGAATTGTACACAACATATAGCGCATGAGTGCGCTTTAACCAGTACACATTGTTTGGCCTAACTCAAGTAAATTGAGAGAACCAATTTTTAATGTAGGAAACCTTTCTTTTGATAATCGTGAGGCATCTTTTAAGTTGCATACATAGTATGAGCCTTTGTGAATTCTTCTTTTTATATCCATTCTGATTCTACTACTGTTATGCAATCTTTTACACCTAGCATTGCCATGCTGACGTGGACTGATTTTGTAAATGAATGAAAGTTTGCGCTATATCTCTGGTTAATGCTTCTGGTTTGGGAAGGAACTTTCCAAAATGCCATTGTCTTTTAGCAATTTTTTGGATGCTGTTACCATATTTGATGCGAATTCTCTCACAATTTTTCATATGAACCATGTGTCTGGTAAAGTTTAGTATCATTAAATTTTTTGTCTTATTTGTTGATTTGATACGAATTTTCAGATTTTGGCGAACTGAATGTTTAGATCCTCTGCATTTATTTGTCAGAGTCTGACGTCTTCTGCTACCCTAAAAAAATGTTACGCTTAAGTGAGTCAATCTTTTTACTTTAGATAGAATAATACTTTTGACAACAATTTTCTTTTTGCCAATTGGAGACTCCCCTAACTCGATGAGAAATGTTGAGCCCCTCAACCAATTCTGATTGCAATAAAGCTAGGATCTTTGAGGAATCTGAACTATTGGTATGATCTATATCGAAATGAGAAGTAGAGGGCTGGGTAGGCAGTATTTATATTTTTCAAAAATGATGTTGCTGATTGTTTTGTGCTGCTGCAGCATTCACAGAGTCCTAAAACATTGCAGCGTTCTCTTCTAGCAGATTCACTGGGATAGGTTGAGCAAGAAGACATGAAATGTGCACCCTCACAAAGTTTACACCTCTGAAAATGTCTCATTTTTTAGTATTATATATATATAATATTATATATATATATATATATATATATAATATATATATATATATATATATATTATATATATATTATTACGGTATATATATATAATATATATATATATATATATATTATACTATATTATATATAATATAATATATATATATATATATATATATATATAGTTTGTGTTTTCCCGAAGCCAGAGTACAGCTGTGTGACAAAATCATTTTGAAGACTATGTGAAAAAAATTACATTAACATCAGTGAACAGGAAATTTGAGTCCTGGAAACGGCTGAGTGCGCCCGTCGGATCGAAGATAATTTTAACAATTATCTTATAAATTACTCTTACTGAAATAATTATATTTTAGTATCCCTTAATATAAAAGTAACTAAAATATTAAAAAACTTGTGGCAAGCATTTCTGACACATGTTTTGGTAAAAAAAAAATCTTGTTGCTAACCACGGGTATTCTTCCGCAGCCCGCCTGTTTATTAATTTTCGAAATCGAGGATTTAACGACAAGCGCCTGACTATGACGTTTATGTGACGTAGGAAGTGCCGCAACGGGCTTGGAAACAATGCCATAAATTACTGTGTGGCCACACAGGCTTTGGGAAACGCAGCTATGTAATTCAGTATTATAAATATTTTAATTTATAATATATTACTGAATATATATATTTATATTAGTATATATTTTACGCTCGGGCGGGGTGAAGCGGACCACTTTAGGTATAACGTGTCTCCCGACTCTCCCTAATGCAACTTTTTTGAAATTTTTTTTTTTTTGTTAAATCACGGCCTATATAGTCGGCATAAGCACACAAAAAAATAATATGTAATTTAATAATAAAAGTTTTATTAAAGTTTGAAATAACGCAGAGTCGGCCTGACCGTGGAGGGGTGAAGCGGACACCATTGAGGGGTGACTCGGACATCTGTTTAAATTCGTCTTTTATTATAATTTCATTTTATATTTTAATTTTTACTTAATATAATAATTATTTATCAATTTAAATTCGTAATTATAGTAATAAAAATGTCAATAATGATAAATTAATACGAATATAAATAAGGTGGTCGATTCACCCCTCCGCCCTAAAATTTTGACACTTTTTTTGAAAACTCGTTTTTTTTATTTAAAATTTGCATCTTTTTTTAAAAAATTTTCACTTTATATAAGTAACTTTTTAATTACATTTAAATTATTATTACGTTTAATAAATGTCAAGTAATAATACGGTTAAAATACGAAAAACGATGGTGGTCCGAGCCACCCCTCCAATTTTTACGCGCGGGGTGATCGACAAGTTAGGCCCGTTTTTTTGCCAGAAATTTACTGCTTGGATCAAAAATTTACTTCGCCAGTTTAAAGCTACTACGCGAGTGTAATACTGAAAAAAATAATTCAAAATCGATCCACAATTTTTCATTTTATAACGATGTTAAAAAAAATCACTTTTTCAAAAGTGAAGTTCTATTGAAGAAATTTTTTTAATGAATTAAGCTAACATTTGTTTAAAAAAATATAAAAACTTTCTAGAATGAACTAGATCTAAATAAAACTTGTAGTACTACCGCATGTCTATAAAATGAGCGAAAAATTTTTTTTTTTTTTATTATTTTTATTTTATTTAGCAGTGGAACGAATCACCCTCCGAAGAGGCGGGGCTTAGGTCAGCCCGCCCGACGCATATATATATAGTATTGATATATATATATATCTATCTTTATATATTTATATATATTATATATATATATATTACGTTAAAATAATAAATCAAAGTTAAATATTTCTTAATTTCCGCGTATTGTATATGTAATCAAATCATTAATAAAGATAAAAAATTATTAATTAGCAATAAAAAAAAATATCAATAT
>JABUQX010031364.1:0-5000 GCA_015478945.1 Trachelipus rathkii | reverse complement strand
GAATTCCACTACTGTTAATCAACTTAATTTATTCATAGATCATAAGGGCCTTATCCGATCCAAAAGGAGAATGCTAGACCTTTATATAATTGATGAGTGATAAATCGCAATTCTTCCTGCAGGATCATCATCTCACTAGATAATCATAAGAGATTTCAATCTAGGTCTTCAACACTTGGGTCGTTCAAACCACTATTCAACTTCATCAGATTCTCATGGCTTTTGGATTACAAAGCCAGGCGGCTGTTAAGAATGTTTTCTTAGAAAATGTCTGTTTTCTTGATCATTTAACCAGTGATTTCATTTTAAAATATCCAAAATGACTAATCTTCCTCATCATAGGGTTAATTTTGTGCGTCCTTTGAGCATACTGGTGTGGACTTCACAGGAGACATCTATTTGTAAAGATTAATAAATAGAGGAACTCAAAAAATTATCTATTCAATTACACATGCCTTAATATCAGAGCCATTCATGTTGATGTCCTTCCAGATTATGTTTCACTGAATCTTTTACTTTCATTCCAAGTTTCACAAAATCATATGCAACCTTCTCTCCTAGTTGTTACCAGATAATGACCAGGAATCTCAAAACAAGGTGGAAAATATACTGTAGAATTATTATGTCTGAATTCAGAATATGTGTCTCCAAACACATGCGTGATCAAATAAACACAAACATCTACAAGTTTCCAATCTAATCAGGTTGGAGTGGGATTCAGATTTGGGATCAAGTTTGGGATCTTAAATTAGGGACTTCAAAGTAAAACCAATAGGTAGAAGCAACCTTAAGCTTAACTTATCAAATGTTAACAGCTATTCAAATATATTATCAATGTTATCAATTCAAGACCTTTCAACCTATAAGTCATCAGATAATGATTTGGAAATTATCGCTCCAAATTCCTTTTTGAAGCCTTATCTCATATTCAATGGAAGTTTCACCCCCCATATGAAAACAACTTCCTCCCTCTCAACAAGATTTAGCCATAACTCTAAACTGCTCAAGGAAGAAGTTTAGAGACTTTCAGGAAATTATGGTTATGAGTCCTTACCTATTAAATTTGCGCCAGACAAGTAGAAATCTCTATCACTCAGAGTGGACCAACAGAATTAAGGTTGAAGATATAAGTTCTGATTCATAACCTAACAGCCAAGACCCTTCTGACTGTTTGGCAGAGTTCTGGACGTCATTGTTGGTGATGACAATAAGATCAGGAGTGTGTTCTTAAAAAGGAGATGGACAAAACTGTCATCATTTTATTTGTCATCTCTACCCATTGAGTTATCTATTACCCACTTTGTCTCCAGTGGAGAAGCTGATGCTGAAACACAGTGATCTCTCCAATTTAGATGGTCAAAACAATGATAATCAGATCAATGATCCCTCAATTCAAATTCAGTATATTCAAAGTAATAAGTGATACTGCTAGTGTAGATGTAAAACCTGTCAACTGTCAGGAATAAATTCAGACCTCAACAGGTGACTCTCAACAGAATCAAAAATCGCAGCTCAATTCAGTCAAAGAAAGACACTTAGACAGGCTGTTGTCAAGTGTCAAGAATTCCTTCACAGGATTTATCATATTTATATAAAAATTTTAATTCCTTTAATTGCAATTATTTTTATGCAACTCGCTCATGGGAAGATATGAAAACTATATAGTATACTTCCACAATTTTAATCTCTTCTATTTTTGGTTTTATTTTAAAGATATAAAAAAAAACTATTATATACTTTCAATTATGTAGAATCTTCTATTTTATTTTACTTTTTTGATTCACATTTATGGTTTTGTTTTCTTGTTTTCCCTTTTTTTCTACAATATACAGAACATATATGCTTCAGCTTAAATTATTTTAGTGGATTTTGTACTTCGCCAATATTGGGTATAATTATCCAGAGTTCACTAAAAAAATCAAAAAAGGTTCGTCATTATGCAAAAAATCGTATTCTTAGCGAATGCTCGCGTTCATTCAATAAATAATCAAAAAATGCCCTAAGAAAAGAGACAGGTAAATTGTATTTTCTTTTCAACTATTTCTACACTATTCAACCTATCTCTATTCTCTTTGCCTTATACTAATCAAATTTACCTACTAAGTTTAAAGTAAGTGCTTCGAAATACAGGCAGAGTTATCTTAGGGATAACAAGAACTACTTCGAAAGAACAAACCTTTGAAAAAAACAACAATTCAGGTAAGAACTACATAGATACACATCAATTGTTAAAATATATATATATATTTTTCAGTCAATAATATCCCAGCATAATTCTGAATATATAAGTCAGTTAATGCAAGTTCCAGAAGAATTTCTCCTTCTTTTGAAAGTAGGCGACGAAGCTATAGTTAATTTTAAGCGTTAAAACCACACGAACGAACATACGCGTTGAAAGGACATGCTCGTGCAACAGTATATTAGATATGCTGCTAACTTATATATATATCAAATGGTATTAAATATATATATATATATATATTTATATATATATATAGACAAAAAAAAACGAGAAAACACAGTACTACACCAATCAGTAACGGGCACAGAATACCAGAAGAACTATATTTTTTTTTATAGATATATATATAATAGTTATATTATATATATATAAATAATATATATATTATATAATAGATATATATATATAGAGATTCTTATAGTGATATTCGCCAACACTAACTAATTTTGTAAGGTTGGTAAGTAATATCATAATATTGTGTAAAACAGAAAGAAAATAGTATTAAGATCTCGCAAAATATTTTTAAATCTCGCAAGCACTGTTCATTGGTTGGATTAAGGAAAAGGATTTAGTAGTACACGAGAAAAGGACCATATATTAGGTTTTTTTGAGTTAGCGCATATAATTAGTATTACATTGCATTGATTTAATGACATTTTAGTAGATTTCTTTTACTGCCTTGTTCAATATTGTTTATAATTAATAATAATAATAATAATAAATAATAAAATTAATGAATAATATTTTTTACAGATATTGAGTAATAACAATATTCATCATAATGCTAATAATACGAAAAATAATTTATCATATTATAAACTTAATTATAATTATTAATTATAATTCATAATTATAAGGCCAGCCTCTAGAAGAGCCACAATCCATATCTCAAAAACTACAATAGCTACAAGGGAAAAGGAATACATTGTTGGGAATCCTGGTAAAATTTAGTGCGCCAAAATGTAAAAAATAAAAAAAAAAAAAAAAAAAAATGGCTATTTTTTGTTGAGGGGAGCTCGAGCCGGCGCGGGACATAGTAATATATATAATATATATATATATATTATATATATATTATAGTATATATATATATATACTAAATAATATATATATTATATTATAATATAATATATATATTAAATATATGATATATATAATATATAAATATATAATAATATATATATAATATTATATTGTAAAGGTATTAACACAGCAATTGTCAGGAGGGCTCGAGCAGCGAACGAAGGCAGACACAGGGCGGAAGGAGTTTTCATACCCCGATAGGGGAGAGGGCGGAGGAACCCCCGGACACCCAAATACCAAAAACTCCCCGGAGGGGGGGAATTTAGTCCTACCCCAGTAGTTCCCGGAAAGGCGCCGAAAGAGACCCCGACTCCTCGCCATCGGTGCGGCATATACCTTGAGAGGTATTCTTTAGTTAAAAAAAAAAAAATAAATAAAAAAAGTACCTATTTAATTCTTATAAACGAAGTAGTATAAAAGTACTCTAAAATAGGAACCTACTACTCATGTGCCATATAATTAATAAAATAATTACTTTTTATTTTTTTATTTTTTTGCATTTTCCTATGTAAAAATTATACCAGGATTTCAAAAATGTATTCCTTTTTGCCTTTAGGTAACGTCTTTATTTAAGATTTATATTATATATTATATTGTGGAACCGCTAAATCTTTTTTATTATTTTTTTTTAATTTAACATTTCCACGCACTAAAATTTTACCAGCATATCAGCAATGTAATTACTATTATCCCGCGTAGATGTTTGTAGATATTATAGATATGGATTATGTGGACTCTTTAAAAAAAAAAATTATTTTAGACAAAGAAAAACTCATACACAAAACAACTTGAACATGTACTAGCAAACAATAAGTCGTTAATTTATTTACATATATAAATTTTAATTTGAAACATATCCTGGTGATTTGATGTTATAATTTTCGCTTAGTATTTTATATACTTAAAATCTGTATAAATACCTTATGTTTAACTTTTCATTAAATCTTAATATTTATACTTTCTTCAGTTTGATAGCGCACTTTCATCCTAAATTAAATTGAATTTTAAATGGAAAAAAAGGCGTGAATGACAGTTCTTTAATTATTAAAATACGGAATACCAACTTTACATCTAGTTTTTTTTTTTTATTGTGGTGGCGAAATCATAAAAGTACCTATATATAATAATATAAATAATATATATATATATATAATATATATATATATATTATATATATATATATATATATTATATATATATATATATATATATATTATAATATATAATGAATACTATATATATATATATATATATTATCATGGTCAGCGTTTAGATTAGTTAGATAAATATGTTAATCTTAAAAACTAGTTAATGCTACAGTAAAACGGAATACATTTTGGAATCAGCGTAAGATTTTAACTCCTGGAAAACTTTTAAAAAAAATAAAAAAAGCGATTTTTAAAAAAATAATTAAAATGTAGATTGTAATTTTTAACTTATTTTAATTAACGTAACCTTACGTTGCCCTTTAAATAATGGGTGGTGTTTAAAACTGAAAGAATACCAAAAAAAAAAAAAAAAAAATGGGATACCGCCCGGATGGCATGGCAGGAGTCGCGGTCTCTCGGCCTTCCGGGGAACTACGGGGTAGGCCTATATTTCCCCCCTCCGGGGAGGGTCTCGGAACCCCCTCTTTTGGTATTTTGGGTTCCGGGGGTATCTCCACATCTCTCTC
>JABUQX010031363.1:97500-102327 GCA_015478945.1 Trachelipus rathkii | reverse complement strand
CGTGGTTTGTAAAGAATAAATGGTTTTTGAATGTCAATGTGGTGGATGTTTAGGATTAATACGGAAGTAGACAGGGTTGTGTTATGTCCCTTGGTTATTCAATTTGTATTGAGATTGGGTTGTCTATGAAAGAATTTGAGTGGGTGATGGCAAGGAAATGGGTGAGTATAGACATGGTGGAGAATGGAGTTGAGTGGAGGGTGCCCCCTACCTATTAGTATGGCGGACATGGTTATGGTTTTGTTTGCGGAATCTGAAGAGAGTTTGAGAGGAGTTGATAGAGAGATTTGGCAGGGTGCTGTGAAAGGAGGAGCTTGAAAGTAAACGTGGATAAGAGCTAAGGTTATTGTTGTGCGTGAGACACTTCCTCAGGTGTTGAAAGTTATGTTTAAGGATGGTGAAGCAGGCTAGAACAAGTGTCTGAGTTAAATATTTAGAGGTATATGATTGGAATTGGAAGGGAACACGGACGTGCAGAGTGTAGTACGAAAGTTGTGGATGGCAGGAAGGTGGCTGTGCAATTAAATCCTGTTGGTGAATGGCAAAGGGCTAAGTCGATTGAGTGCTGTGCTAGGGTCTTAACATGAGGGTAATTGTTGTTACCTGTGTTATTGCTATGTAGTGAGGGATATGAGCTCTGGAATAAGAAGTAGTAGATCTAAAGTTCCAATGTGTTGCCAGATGGACAATCTTAGGGTGTTGCTAGGTGTGAGAAGATTGATAAAGAGGTTTGGACGTATTAGAGTGTTGTATGGTGTGAAGGAAAGGGTAAATGAGGAATAAATTCGACAAGTATTGTTGAGAGCTTTGGTGGTCATTGTGAACGGCATGAATAGAAGTTAGGTTGGTTAAGCGGATGTATATGTGCTGGGGTTGGGAACGACCGGCTGGGAGACGAGAGAAAAAGTGGATGGAGTCGTGTTGAACGATGTCTGACAGGAGAGAAATGAGAGTTTTGGCAGAGGCGAGAATAAAGATGCATGATAGGAGAGGAGATTGGCGGGGTTTTGTATGGGGGCATGGTTGTGCCCACAATGGCCAGGCATGAACCCTTTTAACAACCCCCCCCCATTTGGGACGAGTTTCCATAGTGAGGAGTCCGTCGCGGTCCCATGACTGCTCTAGGGTGGAATTTATGTGTCTTGACGAGCGCTCTCACTAATTAATGGGTACAGATGGGGCGGTTGTAAGGGCTGGCTTTCTTTTCGACGATCTTGTCTGTTCCTACTGCTTTTGCTTTTCGATGCTTGTACGCACCTTACCCCCAATTTGGGGAAAAAAGAGGAAGGTGAGGAAAGAAAGGAAAGAAATATATATTAATTATACTAATCATATATATTATAATATATATATATATTATATATTATAATATCATATATTTATATATATATAAATGTATATGATATATAATATTATATATAATATATAATATATACATATATAATATATATAGATATATAATATCGAAATTTCAATTTAAGACGCAAATGTGTGGTAATCGGTTTTTATTCATAGGAGTATCGGCAAAATTTAACCGTATACGATACCGATCACTACTCTCAAAATTCCCCGATGTACCAACCCGATACCTCAAAATCGACCTGATACCGATACCGGATACCATGTTATCATACATCAATCTAAATATTTAAATATTAATTTCAAAATTGATGCTGAAAACGATGACCTCTTGAAATTTCTTTCTATAAAAATATACAAGGTAAAAAAGAACAAATTTCAAACCAGCGTTTACGAGAAATTGCTATTCATAGGATTAACTAACAAATGAAGTTGCTTTATACCTCTTTTATTTAAAATTATTTAATTAAGACATTTTTGATTAAATAAATACAAAATCATATCTTCATATATTAATATAGAAATTGCTATTCATAGGAATAACTAACAAATGTAGTTGCTTTATACCTCTTTTATTTTAAATTAATTAATTAAGACATTTTTGATTGAATAAATACAAAATCCTATCTTCATATATTAATCTCTCGAGGGTTCCTAGTTATTTCTATTTTTCATATATTAATCTCTCAAGGCTTCCCTTCTTATTTCTATTTTCCAAAGAATGGATTCAGAGAATTTATAATTTAAACTAACAGTACCTAATTTTGTACATTAGAACATTAACAAAAATATAGACATGAGATTACCTATAAAGGAGAGAAGAGAATTTGAGCTTGCGTACTCGAAATAGAAAAAATCAAGAGACATGGAAATTACCTATAAAGGAGATAATGAGCTGCGAAATCAAATACGGTAAAAAAAAAAAAAAAATTACCCTCATATGACCAAACCATCTTAATACACTCGTTTATTCTCTCATTTACGCTTTACCTAACAACACGTTCGTTACTCATTTTATCAATTCTTCTTATACCTAACACGCCCCTAAGATTATCCATCTGAAAAGATTGTACCTTAGATCATACCTTCCTAATCACACCCATAGTTTCACTACTATACATCACAGTAGAACAAACATACTCGTGCACAAAAACCCGGTGGGCCGCACCTCAAGACTGCGCTTCCTTTTTGTATTCAATCAAGAATTTAATTCCACCAGCTATCTTCCTACCATTCACAGCTTTCCTACTACACTCTGCATATATTGTTCCTTTTTTATCCAACATAAAGCCTAATATTTAAACTAGATACTTAGTTTCAATTGTTCACCATCCAACATGATTTCAAACCGAGAACTCCTCTCAATTACTACTACCAGAACTTTACTCTTACTTATATTAACTTTCAACCCCCTCTACCAATCGTTTCAAACTCTCCTCAGAATCGCCACACAAAACCAAATCATCCGCGTACAATAAGGCACCCTCCATCATTGTAACATCTTCCCCTAACACTCCAACCTTTAATTCTTTCACCACACATCCATATATAAATTAAATAACAAAGGAGACATAACACATCCCTGCCTCACTCCACTATTAATATTAAACCAATCGCCTTCAACTTCATTTATTTTTACACAAGCTTCACTAATTTCGTCATACATACTTTTGATTCCATTCAGAAACCCAACACCTGCAAACAGAGCTTCCCTACTAATCTTGTCATACGCCTGCTGCAAGTCCATAAAACCTAAATACAATTTATTATTCTTCTCTCATTTTTTCAATTTGAAAACTTGATCTACACATCCTCTATCACCTCTAAATGCACCTTGTTCTTCACCAATTAGTCCCTGTCACGACGATTCTTATCAACCAAAAATTACCAGCATATAGCTTCCATACAACACTCAATAAACTAATTCCCCTAATACTTTTACAGTCCCTTACCTTATATAGGTACAATTACCGCTCTCCTCCAATCCTTCGGGACTATACACTCCATAAACTCTTTGTTACGCAACTTCCTTATGAAGTCAATCACCATCTCGCCTCCATTCTTTATCATTTCACCAGTAATTCCATCTATACCTGCAGATTTACCATTCTTAAACTTTCTCACTATACCCATTACCTCATCCCCAAAAGTCTTTTCTCTTGCACCATCAAACCCACACACATTCCCTATAACCTATTCATTACTGCCAATGTTATGTAGATTTTTCGACGAATGTTCCCTCTACAGCCTCTCCTTGATCCATTTCCCATTACAAAAGCACACCCCATTCATTATTCTATCGCAGGTCTCCCCTTACTCTCATTTTCTTAAATTTTTCGCTCTTCCTCCAGAGAAGCTATAATTCCCTGTAAGTCTCCATGCATCCTCCTTCAAACTGTCATTTACACATCTCGCTCCATCTTTATCATTTCACCAGAACTTCATCTATACCTGCAGATTTACCATTCTTCCATTTTTCCTCCTATGTATGCAACTTTCAGTCTTCCTTTTCCTACTTACATATTTCCATACACCTTTTCTGAAACCTCATAATTGGCTTTTAGCACATTCAACACACATCTCCTTTTTCCCGTTTACTGTTAACCGCTTGTTATCACTCTTCATTCACACTCAGCTATTGTGAATTCTACTTCCTATTTTAGCAATCCATCATACTTTCCTTGCACTACTAACAAACACTTCCTTCATTGCGTCCAGATTTGTTCATTTCATCTTGATACACATTCCAAACTGATTTTATGAGGCCTTACATTACATTTTCCTTATTACCTGTTCACTTAACTTCTCACTCTTAGTATACATCCTTCTCCCTTATTTCTTTTCTCTCCATCAAGCTCCACTAACTATAATCTTACATAAACACAATATGATCTGATATTTCCAATCCAAACTTCCTCACGCGGTATAACCATCGCAAAGACCATACTTCACCATTACTACCAACCCCCCCCCCCCACAAAATGCAATCTACTCACTTATTCATACCATCTCTTAGGATTATAACTTATGGAATATCTTGTGTTTAAAGGAAAGTAAATTACTTAACAGCAACATACCTCTTCTCACAGAAATCAATCACCTTTCTGCCATTCTCATTTCTCCCGCCACCCCAAAGTTACTTGTTATACCATCCCTTTTTCGACCACCTATCCAAACATTTAAGTCTCCCAACACAATCAATCCTCTAAATCAACTATAGCCTTCGACCCCTCATGCCAAAACAATCATTCAAATTATCCAAGAAAATCCAACTCCAAACTTAAATTTAACCATTAGAATTTCAGTACTCACAACAAACCAAAATCTACCATTACCCATAAGCAATGTACACAGGTCACTCATTCAGAATCGCAGCTCGTTCTCTCCACCCCCCCATCTTATTCCTCTCCACCCCAGCACACACACATTTCACACCACACCGCTCGTCCCATTCCACCAGTTTCCTTT
>JABUQX010031363.1:65000-87500 GCA_015478945.1 Trachelipus rathkii | reverse complement strand
ACCTGTAGCTGATGCGCTCACATTGTGTCTAATGAAAATATGAAACTTGTATACTGAGAAGGATTCATTTTGAGAAATATTCATGTCATATTTGTGAAGATTTAAAAGTGATATTGCTCTGATTTGGATTTCATCTTGGGTAAACAAAGTTCTAAGGCTTTTTTTATGAGTAGAAGAGCAGGGATAGGAAAAAAATCACTACATACAAAAACAGTGGCCAAAAAAGAGAGGCATTCACTGTGGGAGAAGAGAGTAGTAAATCAGGCACTCATTTCACCTTAAAAATTTGTTCAAAGATTACATATAAAGCTCAGTTTGATGAAGAATTCTATCAAAGATTTGGATTGCAGGATTCCAGCTTCTGAAAGGTATGCTTTATAATATAAGTGATGCTAAGAAAAATAAGATAACTAATTTAAATGATCCTACATTTGACAAAAACTTGAATAAATTTGAGGTTGATGTATGGAAAACATTTACCAATGTGATTTAATAACTTCCTGGGAAACTATATAGTGGATAACTACATAGAATTAGGAAGTTACCTCCTAACTAGAGATAGCTAGGATGTAACATCTTTAAAAATTCGTTTCAAAAATATGCAGTTGGATTTTTCCACAACAAACTTTGGTGCTGTGAGTGACAAACATGAAAAACACTGTCACAAAGAAATATTAACCCTATTTAAAAGAAGTCCAAACATTCTAAATACGGTATGTACAGTAAATAATCTAAAATGGGGTCTACCTCAAACCAACTACAGTAGAAAATAAAAAAGTAGATTTTGGTTCAGTATGCAATACAAATAAAATATTACTATATTACCTTTATATATATTTTCCATTCCCATAAAATATCCTAATTAGGCCTACTTAAAAAATATGTCTGATAGAAAAATAATTATTTCATTTGAAATAGGCACGAAAAATATTATAAGAATCAATTTTTCGTTTTCATTTAAATAAAGTTAAATTTTTTGACCAGTGTTATTTTACACATTAGAATTTTTTAATAAGTATGGATGTGGATATTTCAAAACCTTTAATAGCAGATCTGGACAAAGATCTTTTTTCAGTAGACAAGTTCACTTGAGTCGTAATGGTGTTGAGTACCAGTTTGGAGACTTATCTATCAAAAAACAAGGTAAAGTTAAGGTGATGGGTTAAATCTGATATGAATAATTATAGCAATGGTAACTGTAATAGTGGTGAGATAAATTAAACTAGCATTGTTATGGGCTCAAATAAAGATGATAGCAATAAAAGTAACAGCATTTCAAATATCAAATGCTCATACCCTTTGAATAAAAAAGATGAGCTGATTTGTCATACCACAAAGGAGAATCTAGAAATCATTTGCATAACTGAAGCATGGGTTAATGAAGAATTGTATAGATTCTTTTGAGAAATATGAAATAGACGAATATTCACTTTATTTAAATCAGTGCAAAGAAAGGAATGTTTTTTTATGTTAAAAGCAATATTCAATCTGTGTTAATGACTGACATTAAAACTAATCATGATGTTGAATCTATGTGGGTAGATATCCTTATGTACAATAAATCATACAGAATAGGGGCATTCATTTTATAGACCTTAGGCCAGAGTCAAGAATTAGGTGAGGAAATGGTGAAAGAAATCAAGACAGCATGCCACAATAAAGAAAAAGGTATAGTCATAATGGGTGATTTTAATTTTCCTGGTATTCAATGGGATTCCTTGTCTAATATGGACCATAGTAGTTCTGTATTTATAAATTGTATACTAGACAACTTTTTGAGCCAGATGGTCCATGAACACGATGCACTGTTAGACTTAATATTAACTAATGATGAAAGTATGGCGGATGAAGTTGGAGTTGATGAGAATTTAGGAGTTAGTGACCATAATATGATTACATATAACATGAATGTGATATCTGGGGCCCAAATTGCAAGTTAATAAGTAAAAGATCTTAGATTTCCAAAATGGTGATTTTACCAAATTTCGATACATGCTTAGTATAATTGACTGGGATAGAGTTTAAAGACCAAAACTGTTTTATCATGTGGGAATATTTTAAGCAAATTTTGATAAATATTTAGTCAGTATGTTTGAAAGATTAACTCATAAGGCTGGTGAAGAGAAAACCTGTTTGCTGGAATAGAGATAAGAGAAAATCAATGAAAAGCGCAGAGGTTTTAAAATATTCAGTAACAGTAACAGGGAGGATGATTTAGATAGGAAAAATAGAAATGAACTTGACCAGTCAATAAGAAAGGTAAAGAGAGAGGCAGAAATTAATTTAACAATGAATAGTAATAAGGACCTGAAGAACTTTTTTAGCTTTTATAAATTAAAAAGTAAGAATAGTATAATTGGTCCAATTAAAAATGATGAAAATTTAGTGAGTTCAGATAAGGAGTTGGTCAACATTTTCAATGCTTATTTTGCTTCAATGTTTAATGAGTAAAGATTGAATAATAATTTGGAGACTAATAGATCTAGTATGCATGTAATAGATAAACTTACAGAATTTGAATTTGAGGTAAAATATATTAAGTCTTTGCAGGACCACATTGACCCAAGTAAAGCTGCAGGTCCTGATGGTATATATGGTAGAATTCTGAAGTAGAGTAGTACCAGCTTTGCAAAGGCACTGTATTTGTAGTTCCAATTTATAAGAAAGGTAGTAAGGAAGATCTGGGAAATTATAGGCCAGTTAGCTTAACATCTCTGACTGTAAAGGTTTTGGAAAAGTTACTGGAAAGTCATCTAGGGAAATATTTGGAAGATAACAAAATATTGTATGACTCCCAGCTTGGTTTTAGAAAGGGTAGGTCATGTCAGACAAACCTTTTAGAATTTATGGAATACATTAATGACTGCATTGACTGAAGAGATCCAGTTGATATTAATATATATATATATACTAAGCTAACAAAGCTTTTGATGGTTCCCACATAAGGCTGATGAAGAGTTATTGCAATGTGGTATAGGTGGAGTGGTGCATGGTTGGATTAAAGAGTGGTTGTGGAATAGAAAACAGTGTGTACAACTAAATGGCAATAAGTCATCATGGGAAATAGTGAAGAGTGGTGTCCCACAAACTTCAGTGCTGGGGCCTATTGTTCCTCATATAGCCATATAAATGATTTAGACCAGGGACTTAAATGCAAGGTTTCTAAGTTTGCAGATGATACCAAAGTGGATACCTCATGAAGAAATAGTGATGGATGTATAAAGATTCAAAATGATCTTGATAAACTTCTTGGGTGGGCAGATAAGTGGCAAATGAATTTTAATAGTAAAAAGCGTAAGGTTCTTCACCTAAGTTACTCAAATAAAAGTTTTAACTATGATATGAATGGGGACTGGCTTGAGTCTGTGGACTAAGAAAAAGATTTAGGTGCAATTATAAGCAGTAATTTGAAAGTAGCTAATCAGTGCTTGGAAGCTAGAAATAAAACTAATAAGATGCTAGTTATAATAAATCGCAATGTCATTTACAAGAGCAAGGAAGTTATAAGTAAACTGTATAATAGCTATGTTAGGCCAGCATTAGAGTATTGTGCACAAATTTGGGCCTTTTATTTAAGGAAAGACATAGAATGCTTGAGAGAGTGCAACATAAAGCAACAAGGATGATTTCTGGGTTTGAGGGTAAGAGCTATGAGGACTGAGGAGAGGCTGAAGGAGTTAAGAACATTTTCTGTAGAAAGGCGATCTCAGAGGGGACATGATACAAGTCTACAAAATATTTACATCTATTGGTAATACAGAGACCAAAAAATTCTTCATCCAAAGTCGCTCTATCTTGATATAAGAAAGTATTCATTTAGTAAAGCAGCATAATTTTTGGAATGGTTTGCCACGGAGGTTGTTGAGTGTGACTCGATTGCAACATTTAAGAAAGGATTGGATAGGTATATGGATGGTTTGGGTATCATATAGTATATTTTGACTAAGCCAAATTGGTGGGTTTTTAGTTACAGTAGTTATTAAGGTTAAACTGCATGTTATTACTATAACAAAGTAAATAAAGCTTGTAGTGTGTTTAGCATGTACTTTAGCTAGTTTTTTCTTTTAACTGTAAACTTTGTGTATACTACTGTATGTAAGTTATTGATAAGCTCTAGGGTGCTTTGTGGATTTGCATGACCATGTTTGGTGATTGGTTCTATTAGCTTTACTATTAACCCACGTGGCTTCTTACCATCTCTTTATTTCTAATATATATATATATATAAGGTATATATATATACATATATATATATATATATATATATATATATATATATATATATATATATATATATATATATATAGATATATATTAGTAATAGTACTGCAGAGGGGAGTCATCCCCGATTTTTATGAAAATCACAGGATATACTCTAAAATAAATAATAAAGAATAATGAAAACAAAAATTGACACTCTTTAGAAAAAAAAAGTTATGGCCTCTCAAAGTTGTTAAAACTCCCATAAACTTTTTTTCATTTTTGATCCATCAAGGCTAGGTCTCATTTCAGGCCCTCTAGTTCAGGTTATGATAAGTTTTGTTAGGTATACACAAGAGAAAATCTGTCTACATAACAAATCTTATCATAACCTAGACAAACTAAATATACAGTACAATTTTTTATAAGAAAATAATGAAGAATTTTAAACTTTGAGAGGCTCTAACTTTTTTTTCTTAAAGACTAAAATCATTTTCATTTTTTTAAGCTTCATTATTATTTTTTTTAGAGTATATCCTATGATAAAAAAAAAAAAATTATAAGAAAATCCTATGGGATTTTAATAACTTTGAGAGGCTGTAACTTGTTTTCCTAAAGAGAGTGACGACTTTAGTTTTCATTTTTCTTCATTATTATTTTTTTTAGAGTATATCCTGTGATTTTTATAAAAATGGGAGGTGACACCTCTCTGCACTACTAATACCTATATATTATCTACAAATATTATATGTATAATCACAAAAAATTATCAAACTTGTTTTTTAAGTATTTGGGAATAGTACAAAATTATTGACTATTTAGCAACCCTATCAATATCCAATATGGCAACCAGAAAAATAGTTCAATTAGCATAACAGACATTTTCTCTGCTTTATGGTATGAATTAACTTTTTTAAAATAGCTTTCTACCTTCCTAAGTCATTCAAATATACTGTACTTAAAATAAATTTTGAGTATATTTTAATAGTAATCATAAATTACAGCGGAAGTCAGTAAACTGCATTATTACCAAAGAAAGTTTTGAATTTAGTAATAGAAATTATTTAAGCAAACCTCTATGATCTTCCATCCAGGCATCCTCAATTCAAATTCCCCAACCATTTTTTTTTTAATTTAGTGATCATATTTTTATACATTGGCCTAGGCTATGCCTATATACATTATGCAGATAGGTTTGTTTATATATATATATATATATATATATATATATATATATATAATATATATATAACTTATATATATATATATATATATATATATATATATATATATATATATATTATATATATATATATATATAATATATATATATATATATATATATATATATATATATATATATATATATATATATATATATATATATATAAATCAATAACATTAATTAATCATATTTGTCTTACTATCAATATATTGTTCCAAATGCAAGCCACTAGCCATCTTTAAAATACAATTTGTGGCAACGTAAACAGTGAACAATAGTATCATAGATAGTAGCCAATACCAACTGTTCCAACGTAATTTTACAGCTGCCTCTCACAATTTCCACTTTCTAGTTTCGATCAGCCGCCAGCCAGCAGTCGATTCAATTGAACGAAAGGCTTTCTTGTTCGTTGCTATAGTTACGGGAGATGACGCCTTGTAAGCGTCTAAAAACAAACCTATGAATTGTTTAATTATACATTCTGTTATGTGAAAAGGTTTTCACATTTCGTGTTATAAATATGAATAATCAAAATTAAAAATATAAAATAAACTTTAGGAATAATTCGAACACCAAAAATAGTTGCGCAGGATTAAAGCTAACATAACACTCGCTACGCTTCCTAACGTAGAAGTAAATTTTAATTTTTTTTTCGTAGTAAATAATATAAAGGAAACATATTAAATAATTTATTTTAATTTTGTTCACTTACTTTCCATGTTTTGCACATTAATATTTGCCTAATAAAAGGGAGTGACATAAAACGTCGAAATAAAAGGAATGTCGAATTATTTTAACTGACAGGAAGATGAAATCAGTGAGTTGGAAAAAAGAAATAATGAAATGCGATGAAGGCGAAGACTTTGCTTCAAAAGTTTCCAGTCGGGCTTGCTTACAATTTGGAGTAACAACTGTTTAGACCATAAACGGGGGGAAGGGGGGATTCGCATTTAATTAAAGCACCATTATATATATATATATATATATATATATATATATATATATATATATATATATATATATATATATATATATATATATATATATATATATATATATATATATGTGTGATATATATATATATATATATATATATATATATATATATATATATATATATATATATATATATATATATATATATATATATGGGCGTTTATCGCGATTTTATCGCCATAACGGTTTCGGGTTATCTATTTATCCGATAAAATCTTTAACCGATAATCGGAATCGCGATAATTTTTGTTCCAAACTACCGATAACTATATGGCGATAATTTATCGCGATAACGGTTTCAGGTTATCTGCAATCCGATAAAATCTTTTATCAATAATGGGTATCGCAATTCTTATTTATATATATACTATATATATATATATATATATATATATATATATATATATATATATATATATATATATATATATATATATACTATATATATATATATATATATATATATATATATATAAATATATATATATATATAGGCATTTATGGGGTGACGTAGGGGGGGCCAGGGACCATGGCCCCAAAATACTCTGGTACTAAAAATTTTAAGAATCCTATGGTCGAGAGCAAGATAGAATCAAGCTGTGCAAAATTCGTGGCTGTCAGGAACAAATCTCGTAAGTCCATTAGTGAAAACTAAACTTGAAACCATCAGAGAAAATGCAATATTAGAATTTCAGCTGATTTTTGAAAAATGTGTAAGCGCATCTGAATCTGAACTGAGTATTGAAATTGCTGTACTAAGAATTAACAAATTCCAAAAATACAGACCCAACATTCCTACTTCCGACCCACAGACTTATTATCGCACATCCATTTTTATATCATTTTTGGATGATTTAATATCAGCATTAGGAGAGAAGTTTTTAAATTTTCCTTGCAATTTGTCATACCGAACGGGTGTAATGTGCCATATGAGAAGATAAAAGATTGTGTAATATTTTACAAGAAAGATCTCGAAAGCCCAATTGAAGATTTAGTAAAAGCAGAATGGGATTTATGGAAGTTGAAATGGCATCACAGCACAGATCGTCCAAAAACAGCAATAGATGAACTAGTTTCTTGTTCGAAGTCACAATTCCCAAATATTTACATCTTGTTGCAAATACTTGCAATTTTACCCGTGTCTACTGCTTCAGTAGAAAGATGCTTTTCAACATTAAGACTTCTGAAAACCTACTTGAGAAATACTATTGGAGATCAAAGACTTATTGGACTTGCCCTCTTCTACATACATTGAAATATTGACATAAAAACTGAAGATGTTACCTCGGACTTTGCACACTCTCATGACTGGCGATTAAATTTAACAATTTAGGGAAAATGATTTTAGTAATTTATATAAATTATTCCCATTTTTTCTTAGAAATTTAATATTTTATCCTTCCACTTTATATATATATATATATATATATATATATATAAAAATATATATCTATATATACTATAATAATATATATATATATATATATAAGAATATATATCTATCTCCACTGTATAATATATATATATATATATATATATATATATATATATATATATATATATATATATATATATATATATATATATATATATATATATATATATATATATATATATATATATATATATATATATATATATATATATATATATATAAGAAACGATTTTGTTTGGCCGAAAAATTTCTGGATACATACACTGGAAGTATATATATATATATATATATATATATATATATAACATATATATATATATATATATATATATATATATATATATATATATATATATATATATATAATATATATAATAATAATATAATATACTCTACCTATATATATATATATAGGCGCAGCCTTTAAAGGTTACATAAAGTGGCATAATATCGACAATCGCGCAACTCTGCTCATGCAGCCCAGCAGTGTCACGTGTTGGCTAAACTCAATAGAACGAGCGGATGGTTGTCATGTTCTTTATTTATCATGTTAATTTTATATGGTAATTTTTAAAAAAAAATTTTTATATATTATTAAGGGCTCGAGCCGACGGTGGGACAGAGGGGACGGGGTCCCCCGTCGTACTGACGAGAGACCCTGACTCTTTCAAATCTTTGCTATTTAATCACTTGGGTATTCTTTAGTTTAAAAAAAAAGAAAAAGCTGGTATTGGCAACCTTTTCCTTTGCCTTGAAATAATCGAAAAAAATCGAGTACATCGTTCGTTCATTATATATCGGTTAACTACCCTTTAAAGGAAGTTCTATATATATATATATATATATAAATATATATATATATATATATATATATATATATATATATATATATATATATATATATATATATATATATATATATATATATATATATATACTATATATATATATATATATATATATATATATATATATATATATATATATATATATATATATATATCGATATTTATATATATCTTTTATAACGATATGAAATCTATTTAACGATAATCGTCACCTGGCAACTTCTGCCGGAGCCAGTGGCGTCATAATGAGTAAACATTTTAATTAAAACTTTAAAGTGATACGTTTCCAACGTTGTCGGTGATTTTTTTATTTACGCTTATTAGTGTAGTGAATGTAGTCCCTGACTTCAGTATCAGGTCATGGCGCAGTCGCCGTTGCACTGAATCAAATCCAGGGGAGAAACAGTGATATCTGGGCTGCCTGATCCCCCCTCATTGTGGCCAAAAAAAAGCTGATTGACTTGACCAATGCCAATTTTCAGTTCTGCGACCCTCTGGTCAATACCTCCTTGACCATAGACCGGGGTTTCCAGCACCTTTTGAGAGATGGGAGTACCTTCTAGCCCTATCACCCAAGTTTCATGATGTGAATGACTGCTTTTGAAGAAACAATGGCCAAAGAGTCAGAGGTGGCCCTGATTTAGAAGAAGGTGGAAGAGTTATTGCGTCCGAGCTCGAGAACGCCAACAGTTCCAGCAGCAGCGAGGAGAGGACATGGAAGAGAAGGACTACTACTCAAACATCTGCGATGCTGATGATTACACTGAACTAACTCCAGGTCCAACGTCATCAAAGATCAGTCAATAGTAAAGGAAAGCTGCTCTCATTGTAAATAAGTGGCTGGCTGCAGGCGAAATCGACAGACAGCCTGTCAGACCTAGCTTTTAACAATGAGAAGGTGCTCATTGATCTCTTTATAAGGTACAATACTGCAATGCCGTCTAGCGCTGCGGTGGAGCGATTGTTCTCCCTTGGCAAAGATATCTACAGAGCCAAGAGGAATTCTCTGTCAGTTGAAAACTTTAATATGCTCATGTTTATGAAGGGGAACATACAAATGCTGCAGAAGGCCAGAACCTAGTATTTATATTTTTATATTGATAAATTGTAATTAACTAATTCTTTGATTTCATTTCAAATTCTTTATTAACCTTTATCTTTGACTTTTTACATACATTATAGAATCTATAACATCAGAGCATAAATTAGAAAATAAAATTTTATTATAAAAAAGCGGAACACTGAAAAGCAAAAGGAAAAAAATTAAATTTATTTAATAAGACATCCAAAGTTTTACAAGTAGCAACATTCCCCTATTTTCTGGGTACGTGTCTGGTAAAGAAAACTGAAAATTTTATATTAAAATTCATAAAATAGGTGAAAAGATGTAATAAATTTATTTTTAACATTCAAACCAAAGTTGTGTTTTTTTTTAACATTTATTTATAATAAAATGAAATACATAAAAATTTGGATTTATCGATTTATCGGTTATCGCCTTATCGGCGATATTTTTATCACGAGTTATCGGATATCGGTTATCGATGATAATGTTTTCGTTATCGATTTATCGGTTATCGCGATAACATTTTTTGTTATCGTGCCCACATATATATATATATATATATATATATATATATATATATATATATATATATATATATATATATATATATATATATATATTTACAATATATATATATATATATATATATATATATATATATATATATATATATATATATATATATATATATATATATATATATATATATAATATATATATATATATTTTTTTTTAAGATAATCGTTTTTTTTTTTTTTTTTAAATATCTTTCGTTTCCATATAAGAGGACTAGGTAATAGTAGCGCAGAGGGGCTTCACCCCCAATTTTTATAAAAATCACAGGATATACTCTAAAAAAATAATAATGAAGAATAAAAAAAAACAAACGTGGCGGTCTCTTTAGGAAAAAGTTACAGCCTCTCAAAGTTGTTAAAACTCCCATAGACTTTTTATTTTTGATCCATCAAGGTTAGGTCTCATTTCAGGCCCTCTAATTCAGGTTATGATATGTTTTGTTAGGTATACACAGAAAAATATCTATGTGTACTTAACACATTATCGATTAATTTAAGTTAGGTTGTGTTTAACTGCATTGTAGATCCATATAGGTTAGGTAGCGGTTTACTGCCCTCTAAGTTTAGATTATATGTTTTGTTATGTATACACAAAATTATATATGAGAAACAAACTAATACGGAACGTAATTTAACCAAAGCATTATTTTTACCCTACCTAGTCTTTCACTCGGTAGCACTAAAACCCGTTTTCTTTCTCATGCAAAATCAACGTTTTGGCTTACTTTATCAATTAATTTTAATGATTTCATATTTCGCATCTTTCTCGTTCACATCTAATTAATTGTTAGTATCATATACTACTAATATATGAAAAAAAAAAAACATTTATCTGCATTATGAACCGGATAAGGTCATACTGTATATATATATATATATATATATATATATATATATATATATATATATATATATATATATATATATATATTATATATATCTATTATATATATATATATATATATATATATATATATATATATATATATATATATATATATATATATATATATCACTTATTTATTATATATATTTATGTTTCTTTTTTTTCTTTTTTTTCATATATTGTTATTAAATGATACTAACAATAAATTGGAGTGGTGATAAAAGAGAATCAAAAATTTAAATGCCAAAAAAAAAAAGATAATTTAAATCGTACTTTTTTAAAGTATCGTACGTTTGGCATTTACCGGGAGAAAGCGACGACTCTGATATTTTCTGAAATGCAAAAATCTTATTTAGAAATACCCGAAAACAAGAGAAAAAAAAGTTACGGCAAAGTATATCCATCTACTGAAGTTTAGGTATAAGTTTACTGCATCGTCGATCCATATAGGTTAGGTACAGGTTTACTGTATCGTCGATCCATATAGGTTATTTTTGGACCCTCTATATCAGGTTATAATGAGTTTTGTTAAGTATAAACAGAATCAATATATGAAAAAAATTAATGAGGAACAGGTACTACGAAACATTATTTTTACCCTACCTTAAATTCTTTCAAATTTTAACACTAAAATACATTTTCTCCCTCAGGCAAAATGTACATACGTTCTTGCTTACTTTATTATTTAACTTTTAATATTTTAAAATTTCGTATCTTTCTTATCACCATTTCAGTATATATATATATATATATATATATATATATATATATATATATATATATATATATATATATATATATATATTATAAAAATATATATATATATATATATATATATATATATATATATATATATATATATATATATATATATATATATATATATATATATATATATATATATATATATATATATATATATATATATATATTTATATATATATATATATATATATATATATATATATATATATATATATATATATATATATATATATATATATATATATATATATATATATATATATTATCTTTCTTTTCATCTATCTATATATATATATATATATATATATATATATATATATATATATATTAAATAAAAACGTTGAAATCGCTCCGAAAATTTTAATGGGCTAATCTTGGCTCGTTTTATAGGGAATAACACTGATGTTTTTCCGATTGCCTGATATAACGATTTCGGTAATATATTTTCGATAATCGATAATTTTATACAATTTTCTCAACACATGGCATAAAAAAATTTGCGTATATAAATAAAAAGAGAAAAAAAAAAAAATTTATATCACCATTTCTCATAAATATTATGGGAAAAAATTAATAGTGGTATGATATATATATTTATATATATACATATATATATATATATATATATAGCATATATATATATTTATATATATATATATATATATATATACAACCTCTTCACTACTCTCTATATATACATATCTTATAAATATATATATATATATATATATATATATATATATATATATATATATTATATATATATATATATATATATATATATATATATATATATCTATACACTATATACTACTCTCTATATATCTCATATATATATATATATATATATATATATATATATATATATATATATATATATAGATATAGAGAGAGAGAGAGAGAGAGAGAGAAGCGATGAGATATTCCCTTGGGCATTTGGGTTGTAGGGTACATCCCATGACACTCCAGTTCCAAATGGTTTGACTCTCTTGCGTTCATATCCACACTCTTCTTATATGGGAGTAGTCTCTCCGTATAATATTCAGACCATAAAACATTAATACTATTACAGACAATTCACCTCTTTTTTCATATATCCCAGTGTGCGAGGGAGAAAGAATTCCCACAGCGTATGTTCTGGGTGACGTAGGAGGCGACTAAGGGGATAATGATAGTTGGGTTGGGAACCCGCTACCACTTATTTCTAAACTAGGAATGCTTATGCATGCCTCGGACCCGGTCGTGATCGTTGTAAGTAACCTTACATCTTTCGGAGAAATTGTATGAATTGCCTGGTTACATGGAATGCTAAAGGAATAAATGGTGAGAAGAGGAGGAGTGAGGTGATGACTGTATTTAGAAAGGGTAAACTTAATTTGCTCACTGTGACTGAAACAAAGATGAAAGAAAGTAGTGAAGACCTGTGGTGGTGAATGAATTGTGTGTGTACTGGAATGGAGAAGAATGAGAGGGGGAGAGAATGAGTTGATATTCTGATGAATGACCTGTGACACAGAGCTATGGTGGATTTTTTTTCTGTGAGCACTAGAATTCTAACGGTTAAATTTAGGTTTGAGAAGATCAAGGTATGTATGATTGCAATAATGATTCATCTGAGGGTGATGTTGAGTAGTGTGTGGCTCTCTGGGATAATCTGAATGATGTATTGGATGGAGTGAGGAGAGGTTTCAGATTGATTGTGTTGGGAGACTTAAATGGTTGGACAAGTGATCGAAAAAGGGATGGTATAACTGGTGATTCTGGGGTTGTGGGGTAAAATGAGAATGGTAGGAAGGCGATTGATTTCTGTAAGGAGAGATGTATGTGTATAAGTAATCCATTCTTCGGACACAAGAGTATTCATAAGTATATGGGAGTTGGGGCAGATATAGATAGTATCGAAATGAAAAGTATAATTGATTTTGTGTTGGTGAAGGAAACGTTGAAGCATGTGATGGACGTTAAATCAGTGAGCGGGTTGGGGATAAGATTATCAGATTGTTATGTTGTTTTATGTAAGATTAAGTTAGTTAGATTAAGTTAATGGGCGAATTAAAAAAAAGAGATAAAGAAGGAAGTAGGGAGAATTAACAGTAAGAAGTTAAGTGAACAAGGTTATAAGGAAAAAAATATGTGAGAACAATTGCAAATAAATCATTTAAATATGAAAAAGATGAAACTGAACAAATCTGAACGCAAATGAAGCGAGCCTTTGTTAGGAATGAAAGAGAAGTATATGGAAGTGTTAAATTAAGATGTAAGAATGTGAATAGTGAGTGGTGGAATGAAGAGGTGTTGCAAGATGTTAAAAGTAAAAAAGAGGCGTGGTTGAATGTGTTAAAAGTCAATGATATAAGGTCTCAAAAGAATGTAAAATATAAATATGTAGAAAAAAGGAAGAGTAAAAGTTGCTTACGTAGGAAGAAAAAGAATTAAATAAAAGACAGTTTGGAAAAGAGATAGATGGGGACACCAAGGTGGAAGCTCTTCCAGAAGGAAGTACGAAGATTAAGAAATAGAGTAAAGGCTTCTGAATAATGAATAGAGGAGAGTGTGGAGGGAACACTTCGAAAGTCTGCATAACAATGGCTGTTATGAAGAAGTGATAGTGAATGTGTGTGGGTTTGATATTGCAAGAAGAAAAAGGTATTTTGGGGATGGTAGTGGCCAGATTGAAGCGGGTAGTAAGGATATGCAGGTAGAGTGATAAAGTTGAAGAATGGTAAATCTGCAGGTATAGATGAAATTACTGGTGAAATGATCCAAAAAGGAGGCGAAATGTTGATTGATTGGATTTGAAGTTGTACTGTATGAATATGGAGGGTATCAGTTTCCGAAAAGATTGGAGGAGAGCAGTAAGAGTACCCTTGTATAAGGATAGACGGGATAAGGTTAACTGTAGGAACTATAGGGAAATTAGTTTAATCAGTGTTGTTGGGAAGATATATGATGGTATTTTGTTTGAAAGAGACTGATTGGCAAAAAAAAGTGCATTAAGTGGTAGAAGTTGTGTAGATCAAATCATCATTGAAGGACAGGGTCCAATATTGGGCTCAGGCTGAGCCAATTTTCACCCTACCTAAAAATGAACATAATATTGGATTTTCAGCCGATTTTGACACTATAAAAACCAAACTTATTTTTGCCCTCTAAAACGTTTTCCGGTGATGTTTTTGTGTCTGTAGTCATTCTTTTAGAAATTTCAATTTTCAAAACCCATGTTTGACATTTTCGTATCAACTTCAGAATTTTTTCAGTGACTTCAAACTTGAAATATGCATAGATGGGTCCATTACCTACAATAGTCACAATGTTTTCGATTTTTTGAGTTTTGTGCTTTTCTTTAAATAAGGGGCCCAAACTTGTGCACAATACTCTATTATTATTGTATTATAGCTATTATACAGTTTACTTATTACTTCCTTGCTCTTGTAAACAACATTGCCATTTATTATCCCTAGCATCTTATTAGCTTTATTCCTTGCTTCCAAACACTGATTTACTACTTTCAAATTACTGCTTATAATCACACCTAAATCTTTTCTTGGTCCGCAGACTCAAGTCAATCCCCATTCATATCGTAGTTAAAACTTTTATTTGAGTAACCTAGGTGAAGAACCTTACACTTTTTACTATTAAAATTCATTTGCCACTTATCTGCCCAACCAAGAAGTTTATCAAGATCATTTTGAATCTTTATACATCCTTCACTATTCTAACTGAGGTGGCCACTTTGGTATCATCTGCAAACTTAGAAACCTTGCATTTTAAGTCCCTGGTCTAAATCATTTATATATATATATGAAATATATATATATATATAGATATATATATAATATATATATATATATATATATAATATATATATATATATATATATATATATATATATATATATATATATATATATATATATATATAAGGAACAATAGTGGCCCAACACTGAACCTGTAGGACACCACTCTTCACTATTTCCATGTTCACTTATTGCCATTTAGTTGTACACACACTGTTTTCTATTCCACAACCGCTCTTTAATCCAACCATGTACCCTCCACCTACCACATTGCAATAACTTTTCATCAGCCTTATGTGAGGAACCTTATCAAAGAAGCTAATTAATCATAAATTAGTTCATAAAAAATTATGTACTTAAGTTATTTGACAAGTACTTAGTACTTAGTACATTTGATAAAGTACTTTAGTACTTTAACTCCCTCAAAATGGACTCTCTTAGATCAATGTCCCTCTCTATCTCTCTCTCTCTCCTCTCTCTCTCTCTCTCTCTCTCTCTCTACTCTCTCTCTCTCTCTCTCTCTCTCTCTCTCTCTCTCTCTCTCTCTCTATATATACTATATATATATATATATATATATATATATATATATATATATATATATATATATATATATATATATATATATATATATATATATATATATATATATATATATATATTAAATAAACAAAAAAAAATTTACTAAATGGCATACTAATCATATATGAAAACTTTGAAAACTGATAGATTGATATACAGAATCAGGGATTATCGTTATTGTCGTTGTTTATGTAGTTGTTGTGCTTTTTTATACAAATAAACACCACCTCTCACGGGCAGAGCCCTAATCAAGGAAGGGATGTACTCAATTAACGTCGAGCAGGACGGGCAAAGCCCAAGGAGAATAGCTCATTCTCCCACCCAACAGTTGCGAACCTGGGACCCTCGCTTGGTTTGGCGAGTGCTCTAACACTGAGCTATATATAAATAAATATGAAATACTAAAAAAACAAAAAACATATATATATATATATATATATATATATATATATATATATATATATATATATATATATATATATATATATATATATATATATATATATATATATATATATATATATATACATACAAATACATACAAACATACATACACACATAAAAATACATACATATATTCGCACATATTCACATTATTATTATTATCATTATTATTATTGTTAATATTATACCAAACACTATATTTTACTAATAATCACTACTATTTACTATATTTCAATATTAATATGCTATCGACTATATTTCAAATAACCATTAATAATTAATATAGTAAATAATAAAGCCATCAGCACTCATGGGTTGGTGGTACGGGGGCTAACATATTAACATATGTTCATCTGTCATGCATTCAAATGATTGGCTCAAGAAAAATTTATTTCAATATATGATGTTCGATATATCGATATATTAAAATTTGAAATATCGATATATCAATGGCATAAATGTATCATCAATCTAAGGCATACCACAATCTAATGGGCATACTGTGGGCATACTAATTTCATGAAAGTGGTTTAAACCAACCAAAAAAAAATAAATAAAATCTTATATATATATATATATATATATATATATATATATATATATATATATATATATATATATATATATATATATATATATATATATATATATATATATATATATATATATATATATATATATATATATATATATATATATATATATATATATATATATATATATATATATATATATATATATATATATATATATATATATATATATATATATATATTATAACGATGGCAACGCGCTCTTGAATTTAGCAAATGGCAACATTTGGAATCATCGTCGCGGCAACATTACTTTTCTCTGCCTCACTTTTGTCTGATCGGAAGTGGAACATGTTGGTCTCATGCGATGTCGCTATAACGTTAAAAACCTTCATTTAGTGTCTGTTTTTATGGTAAGGAACATTATATAGTGTTTTATTAAATGTTTTTTTCCCAGGCAATGGCATTATTATAATATTTTGTGTGCATTTTATATATTATGCAGTGTATAGTAGCTAACTTAGGCCTGCAGTGTGGCCAGTGATTTGTGATTGTTATTTATTATAATCATGTATTTATAACTTATATTATAAGTACCTTTTTGGAAGGCATGTTAGTATAAACTGCTTTCACGAAAGCTCGGCCGCAGGCTACACTATTATACGGCCCAAGCCAACATTTTTTTTCTGTGCCACGCACAAATGTATTTCATCTTACAATATCATTATTTTCTGTTCTCATTTAAAGTATGTTGATGAATATTCCGATATTCATCCGCATATTATTTATGAGGCTGATTTGCATACAATTTATTATAATTTACAAACTCAGTTAATGTCGCCTTATAAAATATGCCGTCAAATATTATGGCATTTGGCAGCATATTATTATAGGCTAATTGTTACCCTATAATAAAAGATATCTATTTTTCTTTTAGAATTGGGGTCTCAGTGTTCCATTGGACACATCTTTTTCATGGCTTCTTTGTCCTAATGAATTCCCTGAATTAAAGTTGTTGGATGTTAGGAGAGTCTAATTGTATACCTTCAGCGGCAATCAACTCTCTTCAAATGGTGATCCAGCTAGTGACATGGTCTGCCGGACGTAGGCCACGAACATACGGAATTCTCATTCTTCAACTACGCCGTACTGCTTTCTACCTCGAGACCCCTGTTTTTCATCGATGTCAGACACGTTCGCAAAGGCGCTTTCCTGCTCCAGGCTAACCTATTTATTACATTTTCAATTTTATTATTATTATTATTATTATTATTATTATTATTATTATTATTATTATTATTATTATTATTATTATTATTATTATTATTTTATTATTGAAATTTTTGGGATGTTCCTGTAGATTTTTTTAAATAATAATTTATGCATTTTGTTTATGGTCGCTCAATTAATTATTTTTTTAATACAAAATATTTAATTTTAATATATGTACAATGTTTTGTGTTTTCCATAATTCTCTGCCCAACACATCTTAACACACCTCTTTTCTTGTTCGTTCTTCTGTGTTTTCTCCCTGGCAAGCATGCCAGATGTCGCTGTGTCTTCCAACCCCGCTGCACCTCCTATATGCCTTCAGATCAACTTCTGCTGCTCCACATCCTTCTCGTCATTCTTTCAACTTTTTCCACCTTCTTCTCACTCGCTAGCCGCGCTATGCTAGCCACGGTCCACTCTCCACCCTCGCCGCATTCTTCTGCCCTTCTGATTCTGTTGTTAATTCTTCGTCGTCCATTTCTGCTTTACCTTGCCCTCTTCACATCTCTTCTTCGTCCGAAGAAGAGGGGCTCTTCTACTGACCTTCACTCCGTCATGGAGGCCTTGGCTTCTTCTTCGCTGGTCCATTCCCACTCGCCTTCAGGGACGCCTTCGATTACGCGGTCGGAGGGGTCCTCCAACAACACCTGATTGACGAGTGGACTCTTCACTCATTCTCTCTCGCGGTACGTCACTTCCGTCACCTGGAAGGCCGCGAGGTTCATCACAACTGCTCTCAAAGTTGTTCGCCGCTGTAAGACATCTCGTGATGGTCGACACTCGCCCAAAGTGCTTCTTCCTTTAGAGTTTGTTTTACTGCACTCGTTCAACACTCATCACATCAATCGACCGTTCGCCCGAACGTCACCTCATCTCGAACAGGTTGATTCCCTTGTAACAGCATCTCGTTTAGGTCGACACTCGCCCAAAGTGTTTCGTCTTGTAGAGATGCTTTGCAAGTTCACCGATCAACCTACAAACAATACGTTCACCGACTCACTCAACCGATCGATCTGCTGCTCAACAATTCGATCACTCGATCGACTCATCCAGTCACTCACTCACTTCGCATAGGTTGATTCTCTTTGTAATGACATCTCCGTATGGTCGTCACTCGCCCAAAGTGCTTTGTCCTTTAGTGATGTCTTGCAAGTCCTTGATCAACCGCTCACCACCAACTCGGTTAACCGATCGTTTATCATCCACTCATTTGACCAGTCCAGTCCTTCTGTCGCACGTTCTACGTTCTTTCCCTTTTTCGCATAGATATAATGGCTTCACGGCAGCTTGCTTCGTGTGGCTCACCGCGAATACTGATGTGAAAAGGGATTTCGCAAACGCCTTTTGTTCTTCGAACCAATTCGGTTCCTCTTCACAACCCACTTTTCACACAACCGTCACTTCCTGCAATGCCATCGCCACCTCCAACTCTAGTGCCGACACAACCTTCGACGATTTCAATTTCAGCTGCGATTTCAACTCCACTACCTCGTCCGACCACTCATTTCCGATCGCGCATCCCTGTTTCGACTTGCTTCTTTGCTCTCTTCTTTGGACTTGCCTTCTGTTTTGCGTGCATTGCCACCATCACCTTCTTTATCGAGCAATGGTAGACAGGTGCGTCCGCCGAGGCGTACCTCCACTAACACATCTGCGGCCATTGCTCTGGGAGGGGTTTATATAGCGATGACAACGTGCCCTTGAATTTAGCAAATGGTAACATATGGAATCATCGTCGCGGCATGATTACTTTTCTCTGCCTCACTTTTGTCTGATTGGAAGCGGAACATGTTGGTTTCATGCGATGTCGCTATAACGTTAAAAACCTTCATTTAGTGTCTGTTTTTATGGTAAGGAACATTATATAGTGTTTTATTAATTGTTCTTTTCCCAGGCAATGGCATTATTATAATATTTTGTGTGCATTTTACATATTATGTAGTTTATTGTAGCTCACTTAGGCCTGCAGCGTGGCCAGTGATTTGTGATCGCTATTTATTACAATCATGTATTTTATAACTTATATATTTTAGTAATTATGTTTTTAGAATTGGGGTCTTAGTGTTCAACTGGACACATCTTTTTCATGGCTTCTCTGTCCTAATGAATTCCCCGAATTAAAGTTGTTGGATGTTAGAAGAGTTTCATTGTACACCTTCAACTGCAATCAACTCGCTTTAATATATATATATATATATATATATATATATATATATATATATATATATATATATATATATATATATATATATATATATATATATATATATATATATATATATATTAAAGAAGGCGTATGTACTCGTGCCACGAGAATATCTCTCGGAAGACGGAATAGAATCTCCAATGTTTCTTCGCGCCCCCTACACCCCGCATCTCGATGCAAGGGCACTGCAGCGATGGTACGTTTACTGCCCCTTCGGAGAAATCCGATGATCGCTTGGAACGCTCTACCTGAACTGTTTCATTTCCTTTTCTTTCACTTTTTTCTAATTCCTGGGACATACTCCCGGCGCATGCCTCAAATTATCATAAACGGACTACAAAATAAAAACAAAGAAATATAAATTTTTCTAAAATAGCACAACATCCACATAGCTCTAATTCAAGAAGATCACCTTCCTGAAAACCACAAAAAACCCAAATTTTAAGGATACGACTCCATTTACTCACCAAAAAACCCAAAGAATCACACACATTATTAACGCTCATGCATAACTCACTACTATACACAACCACCACCACACTCAACAGCATCACTAAACGACAATACCACCAAAATTCAATCTTTCACTATAATGATCAGCAAAAAGCCACATAACATAATAAACCTCTACATTCCACATCACACCTCACCACACTGCCCCAGAAACTACACTCCAAATCTCACCCCATCTCAAACCTCCCAAACCTCATAATAGGAGGTGATTGCAACGCACATCACCCAACATGCTACAAAGACCAAAGAGGAATTCATTTAATATCAAATCTAGATCATTTAAACATCCTCAACAATAAAAACTTCCACACTAGAATTCCACCACAAACAAACCAATCAAATACATCCCCAGACCTAACACTATGCTCCCCAAATCTTCACACAAAACTCCAATGGTCAACACAAACCGACCTAAACTCTGACCACCTCCCCATAATCATAAAATACCAAACTACCAACAAACACAACCACACTTTCAGGAAAACTTTCACAAATTACAAAAAAGCAGATTGGACAAAATTCTCAGAATACATAGAAAATAACACACAATCTATAACAATTTCAAATACCACAACATTAAACACAGCTATCCAAAACTTCACTTTAATAATTCAAAAAGCCGCTAACCTAAATATACCTCTGGGATACCTCAAAAAATATAACCCAACCCTTACTCCTGAAATCTCAAACTTGATTAAACAATGAAAAAAATTAGCACAGCAAACACATCAAATTAAAACACAAATCAATAATTTAAACACACAAATTACAAACCTAACGAAAACACACTTCAAATAATTTTCAAACTCGTCTAACAAAAAACCTATAAAACACAAACAACAATAGAATGTGGAACACAATAAAAATATTAAACAATGCAAAAAACAACCCAACTCCCACACATGAATCTATCAAAAATCCCCACAAACAACAAAACAACACACCAACACAATCGCAGCTGAATCCTCCTTGTAGACCAAGACAATTAATAAACCTACTCATCCACAAAATAGGAAAATAATCAAATCCCTTAAGAAAATAAAAAACAACCTCTGCCAAATAATATAAATAACATCAATTCACATTAAAAAATCCATAAAGACCCTCAAAAATTGGTCCCGATAACATCCCAAACATCCACATTAAACACACAAAATT
>JABUQX010031363.1:55000-60000 GCA_015478945.1 Trachelipus rathkii | reverse complement strand
GAAGAAGAAACTTTTATTTCTGTCTGTCTTTCTGTCTTTTAATAATTTAAGATTATAATCGGTAACGTACAGGTAAAAATACTTTTTTATTTCAAATCCAACTAGTCACAAAATTGACATTTCACTTAAATAAAATAGAAAAATATTTATTGTAAATGAAAATAGAAAAGAAAAATAAATGCTCAATCAATTATAATATCTAAATTATTATTATTGAGGTAAAAATTAAAAAAGAAAAATAAATTAACAGATATTTGATACCATAATACTTACTATAAATAGCAACAAAATCTTACTTTCCATAACGGTTGGCCCTCATAGTAGTGAACCCTGCCCTGCAGACACAAAACTGGCACTCCTGACAATATTCCAAGAACGAGTCGTCCGGCGTGTCCCGGGACAGATGTTACTGGAAAATTCGGGATAGATTCGTAAGGAAGAACCTCACTGTTGACGAGCTTGTCGGCAATGCTCCCTGAAAAAGAAAATATTGTTTGGTGTACGGTGGGTTAAGCTATTTTAAGGTCTAGAGATAGATTAATCTAGGCTGGATAGGAAATGTTAAATCAGATTGGGTAGTGTAGATTAAGTAAGGTTACAAACAGATAAATTAGGCTAATTAGGTAGGCTAGAATAGAATAAGCATAGGCAGGTTAGGTAAGGTCCAAAAACAGATTAGGCTAGGTTAGGTTAAGGTAAAGGCGATTTAATAGTGTATGTTATGCAAGCTTAGATAAAACTGCTAGATTAGGGTAAGATTTAGATTCAGATAAGCTGTGCGAGGTTAGGGTTAGGGTTTAAATTAGCTAAGCTAGGTTAGGTAAGGTAAGAGCAAGATTAAGCTAAGCTAAGTGAGGTAAAGTTAGAACAGATTAAAGCTAGGCTAGCGTTAGGTAAAGTTTTGAGCAGATGGAAAGGCTAGGTTTAAGTTAGGTTAGGTTAGAACATATTAAGCTGGGTTAGGTTGGCTAAGGTAAGCAGATTAAGCTATGCTAGGGTTTTAGGTAACGTTGTAAACAAAATTAAAACTTTGGCAGGTTTAGATAATGTTTAGATTAAATTAAGGCAGGCTATGTTGAGGTTTTTGAGGCAGATTATTCATGGTTAAAAGTTAGAACAGGTTTAAGCTTGGCTAGGTTAGGTAATTGCCTAGATCGAAAATAAAAACTGAGAAATAGGAGACTTAAAATTGAATTTTTGGTCAATATAGGTAAAAATTGCTTGTTTTTCATGTTAGTGAAAACCAAGGTTGTGGAATCGGTCATCGAGTAATATGACACCGGATCCAATTCCGAATATTTTGGATTTCCCATTTGGAATTTTCGACTATTTTCAATTTTCCTATTTCCAACAATTAAAAATAACATGTGATTCCATCACGGTACCAATTTCTTCTATTAATGAACACGTGACTTTAAAACCCGATTCCGATCCCGATTCCGATCCCGATTTCGGGGAAACTTTCTGACCCGACTCTGATGATCCGATTTCGGTCCATCAAAATTTATTTATCCCACAATACAGGCTGACGTGTCCTGTAGCTCACAGAGGTGGACATTTCTCAGTCCACAATTCTGCAATTTTTGGAATAACAAAACAATTGCGAAATAGCGATAGCGATAGTTTGAAAAAAGTTGCGGAACTGCAATTCCGAAACTTTTTCCAAATTATCGCTATCGCTATTTCGCAACTTTTTTTTTGTTATTCCAAAAATTGCGGAATTGCGGACTGCGTGATGCCCACCTCTGGTAGCTCACTCAGTATGTAATTGCCTTGGTCGGCATTGCCATACCGCGGGATGAATCCTGGTCGGTTAGGAAGCAAAACCACAGTGAGTGTTGTGTGCGGGTTAATCACTTGCTCGACTTAAATCACTTCCTTACTGAAACCAATGCTGTGATAAACCAGATATGGAGAATTTTGACAGAGGTACTATGATCCTTTGGGGAGTATTAAGAACAGAACCAAGCAAAGCAAAGAAGAGAGAGAGAGAGAGGAGAGAGGAGAGAGAGAGAGAGAGAGAGAGAGAGAGAGAGAGAGAGAGAGAGAGAGAGAGAGAGAGAACCATATGCTCCTTCGAGAAGTAACAAGAACCAAACAAGCACAATCCAAGCTATGATTCTTACTTCGATTCCGTAGCCTCTGGTGTGAAATAAAAACAAGGGTTTACAAGGTGGAAATCAATACTGAGTTTAAATTTTCAATGAAACTAATATACTACTAGTAAAGAACTAGTGGGCAGGCATAACCCAAAGGTTACGCTTTCTTAGCTTCAGAGTGATGATGTAAGCAGAAAATTCTAATTTCTTTTCCTCCACGTACCATGTGACCAATTCAAAATTATCTTAAAATCTGGAAGAGCTTGCAAAGGACCGTACAATACCTAGCAGCAGATTGCAGTGCTGCTTTCAGACGTCACTCTACAGAGCTTCAAATCTGCTTCTTGAAATACAATTAATGTCGAAGTAGAACAAATACCAAAGTTGATGTGACAATTTCATAGATCTTTAAATCCGAAGCTCTGCAAAACGTCTTATAAACAAACTAAAAGGGTTTTGCCTGGCAGTCATGTACCTGCCCTAAGCTTTTGGTCGTACCAGTTGATAAAGCTATAAAAAAGACTATTACTTTGAAATATTATTAATGAGAGAATAATTTAATATGTATTTTGAAAGAGATATCAATGCACTCAATTCTTAAAAAATAAATCTTAGATTAAATTTTCTATTTGATTTATATACAAAAAATAAAGTCTCTAATATTATAGTATTTTTCTATCAGTAGAGCCTTTGAGAAAATAAAATTTTCTAAGAAATATTTAAACTTTTGCGTGATTACAAAGAAGTCGATACTTTCCAGTATATATGTATTATTTATAAAATTTCAAAATATATAAATTATTAAATTCTAATTTTGTTGTATTATCTGATTAGTTCAAGCTTCAAGAAATGAGAATCTTTATCTGGCTTCACATCAAAAGGAGTTTCAAATATTCGTATTGTTCGGTCATGATTTTGTAAATCTAGAAACCTCTTTTTCAACTTGCTCTGAAATATTGGAACACTTTCACCATTTAATCGCGATGATTCTTACACTTTTTGTTTAAATTTTTCATAATCTTTTATATTTATTATGTAATATTTTCATTCATTTTACCAACTTTCTAAAAAAAAAAAAAAAAAAAAAAATTATCGGAACATTATGAAATTTGTAAAAGATCGATCGTTTCTATAATGTTAACTCGTGCTAAGAACGAGCAACACTAGTATAGGAGTCGCCTCTGATCATATATAATATATAATATATATATATATATATATATATATATATATATATATACATATATATATATATATATATATATATATATATATATATATATTAATATATATATATAATAATATATATATTTCTGGCATTTCCCTCATCCTCCTCCTTCTTCCTCTCAGGTGTCCCTATGTCTTCCTGTAGATTACATTCGATCGGTGCATGGGCTCCTGTTGAAATCTGACGAACGTTGGGAAGGCGGGTGCCCGGATGGCATTCCTACCCCGAGTTTTGAGGGAGGGTGCTTCCGTGCTATATCCCCGCCCTCGTTCAACTATTCTTCTCGTATGTCTCAATACTAGACACTTTCCTCAGTGTTGGGAAGCACGGCACATGTCAAAACCTATTTCCGAAAAAAAAGTAAGCTGCTTTCTGATCCTTCTAACTAATCGCCCTATTAGCTCTTACTTGTATTCTATCTAAGATCTTTGAAACTCTTTCTCAACTCTAATTTCTTAGATCATTCTGGAATCTCATGCACTTCTTTCCGATATCGCCAGTACGGCTTTCGTCGCTCGAGGTCTACTGCCGATATACTTTCCTATCTTAACTGATTTATGGTTTTCCGCCTTAGGAAACTACGGGGAGACTTGCATGGTGGCTGCTTGACATATCCAAAGCATTTTGACCGGGTATGGCATGCGTCACTGCTCTCCAAGCTCCCCTCATCTAGTTTTCCTCCATCTCTTTGCTTATTTATGTCTAGCTTTCTTTCAAATCGCTCAATATAAGATTATGACGATGGGGCGACATCTTCTCCTTCCATGTCAATAGTTGTGTTCCTCAGGGTTCTGTCTTATCTCCTTACTTTTCATTAATGATCTTCTCCCCTGCACATCTAAACTCTATTCACTCGTATGCTGATGACTCGACCCTTCATTTCTCAACTCATTTTCAATTCTGCCTCCCTCTTTTACTTACTAAGGAATGCCTCTCGTCTTAATTTTCCGATTCTATTCCCGTTGAATCTGGATAGAATTTCCCGGTGGGCCGTCTCAACCTTGCGAAATTCAATTCTTTAAAACCTCATCTACAAATCTCTCTCTCTAACACACCTTCTAACTTTCCTATCTCTTTCGACGTTCTCTCGTCTCTCCTGTTGGACAAATATAAAACATATTTGGCCTAAACATAAAACAAAAAATGCTTGGGAGAACCTCACATCACCAAACGGTCTCTGGGCGGTCTCAAGAAACTGGAGTTCTGTTTAGACTGCGAGACTTTTTTTCCTCTTTCCAGTTGCTCCAGCTATACAAGTTCCTCATCCGCCCTTGTATGGAGTACGCTCTCATATCTGTGGGGGGCTGGTTTCACCCGGCTTTTGGAGAGGGTCGAGTCAAAAGGCCAAAAGGCTTATAAAAACTGTACTGTACTTTCCAGTTCCCTTTGACCCTCTATCTTTGCGGCGCGATGTTGGTGGCTTTATCTCTTTTATATAGGTACCGCAGCGGCAGGTGACTCAAGGGAGCTTATCCACCGGCGTTACCTCCACCTTTACGTCGCCCTCGTAAAACTAGGGGTGCTGTGTCTGCAAATGTTTTGTGTTGATGTGGGTAACTCCAAGGCTGGTTCGCTGCGGTGCTTCCTTCTTTTCCTGCCACATCTGCTGGTGGAATTCTCTTCCATCTTCTGGGTTTCCTGCTGAAATTTAATCTCCCCCACTTCAAAGCCTG
>JABUQX010031363.1:37500-42500 GCA_015478945.1 Trachelipus rathkii | reverse complement strand
GGCGAAAACTGCCCCTTATACAGAGCAATCAACTGAGATGGTGAGAAGGAGCTTCGAAAATGCCTCAGAACACCCACCACCCTCTTTGAAGCTTGTTTAGAAAGAGGAGTAATGTGACCCTTCCAAGAAAGATCATGAGAGAGAGAGAGAGAGAGAGAGAGAGAGAGAGAAAGAGAGAGAGAGAAGAGAGAGAGAGAGAGAGAGAGAGAGAGAGAGAGAGAGAGAGAGAGAGAGAGAGAGAGAGAGTTATGTGGAAGATTATGTCGAGTAGATAGAAGAAGAAACTGTGTTTTGGAGGCATTGAAAACTACCATGTTTTCTTTGCCCCAATTAGAGATTCAAGAAAGATGAGAGATCTCATCTACTCCAAGGGCACCATCCCTAGCATGCGTTAATTGCTGTTGAGTTGATCGACTCGTAAATTGGAAGGAGTAATAAAGGGTGGAGTCATCGGCATAGGAGTAGATATAGGAGACGGAGAGAGTGAGAGAGAGAGAGAGAGAGAGAGAGAGAGAGAGAGAGAGAGAGAGAGAGAGAGAGAGAGAGAGAGAGAGAGAGAGAGAGAGAGAAGGTCATTAATGAAAAGTAGAAAAAAGAGTTGGGGATAGGAAAGAACCTTGAGGAATACCACCATTAATAGATTTTTTTTAAGGTTCACACCTCACGGGCATTAGCAATATTCTAGGAGGAGAACTTCTGTAGATGATTTCTACCTAGGATCCGGACTAGGGATCAAACCCGGGCCCTTGCCATGAAACTCTGTCGCTCTACCGATTGAACCATAGTAGTCTGCAATAACTACTACTGAACGACCGGAAAGGAGATCAGAGAGGAGGATGGATACCCTAGGGAGGGAAGTTTAGATATCAAAGCTTTGTGCCAGACTCTATCGAATGACTTCGAAGTGCCTAGTGCTACAGAGAAAGATTCACCAAAATGCCAAAGGGAAGAGGGCCAAGAATCAGAAAGAAGAAAAAGAGGGTCACTAGCATATATATATATATATATATATATATATATATATATATTATATATATATTATATATATATATATTATATATATATATATATACTATATATAATATATATATATTATATATATATTATATATAATATTACAGTTGTCACAACCACTCACGGGAGAGCCCTATCAAGGAGGGTGTTTGCCACCGCCTTCACAAGTCAACAACTAAAAAGGCAAATTACGCAGTCATGAGCACCAGTGACGCAGGCTTGAAGTGGGGGAGATTAAATCAGCAGGAAACACAGAAGATGGAAGAGAATCCCACAGAACAGAGGTGGCAGGAAAAAGGAAGAGCACCGCAGCGAACCAGCCTGGGAGTTACAACCACATCAACACAAAACTCATGTGCGGACACAGCACCCCTAGTTCTACGAGGGCAACGTAAAGGTGGAGCGTACGCGAGTGATAAGCTCCCTTGAGCACCTGCCGCTGCCGGTTACCTATATAAAAAAGAGATAAAGCACCAACCATCCGCGCCGCACGCAAAAGACTAGAGGGTTCAAGGGAACTGGAAAAGTACAGTACAGTTTTATAAAGCCTTTTGGCCTTTGACTCGACCCTCTCCAAAAGCCGGGTGAAACCAGAGCCCCCCAACCAGATATGAGGAGCAGTACTCCATAACAAGGGCGGATGAGAACTTGTATAGCTGGCACAAACTGAGGAGAGGAAAAAAAGTCTCGCAGTTCTAAACAGAACTCCCGTTTCTTTTGAGACCGCCCAAAGAGGGGACCGGTTGTGATTGAGGTTTCCAAGACCATTTTTTTTTGTTTATGTTAAGGCCAAATATGTTTATATTGTCAACAGGAGAGACGAGAGAACCGTTGAAAGAGATAGGAAAGTTAGAAGGTGTGTTAGAGAGGGAGATTTGTAGAAGTTGAGTTTTTTAAAGGAATTGAATTTCACAAGGGTTGAGACGACCCCACCCGGAAATTCTATCCAGATCAGCGAGAATAGAAATCGGAAAGATAAGACGAGAAGCAATTCTAGAAGTAAAAGAGGGCAGCAGAATTGAAAGAGTTGAAGAAGAGGGTCGAGTTATCCAGGCATACGAGGAATAGAGTTAGATGTGCAGGGAAGAAGATCATTAATGAAAAGTAGAATTAAAGTAGGAGATAATGAGGAACCCCACTATTGACAGAAAAGGAAGAAGAAGTCCCCCCCCTTTCAACAACAGCCGATATTGAGCTATTTGAAAAGAAAACTAGACAAAGTAAGCAAAGAGGAGAAAGAGGAAACCCAAAAGAGGGGAGCTTGGAGAGCAGTGGACGCGTGCATACCCGGTCAAATGCTTGGATTATGTCAAGCGCCACCATGCAAGTCTCCCCGTAGTCCTAAGGGCGGAAAAACCCATAAATCAAGTAAAGATAGGAAAGGTATATCGCCAGTAGACCTTGAACGCCCGAAAGCCGTACTGGCGATGGAAAGAAGTGAATGAGATTCAGATGATCTAAGAAATAAGAGTTGAGAAGAGTTTTCAAAGATCTTAGATTAGAATACAAGTAACGAGCTATAGGGCGATAGTTTAGAAGGATCAGAGCAGCTTACTTTTTTTGGGAATAGGTTGGACATGTGCGTGCTTTCCAACACTGAGGGAAAGTGCTAGTTATTGAGACATAGAGAATATAGTTTGAACGAGGGGCGGGGATAGCACGGAAGCCACACTCCCTCAAAAACTCGGGGAGGAATGCCATCCGGGCCACGCCTTCCCAACGTTCGTAGGATGTCAGGGAGCCCATGCACCCCGATCGAATGTATCACAGCAAAAGACATTAGGAACACCTGAGAGGAGAAGGAGGAGGATGGGGATGCCCAGAATATATATATATATATATATATATATATATATAAGATATATACATTATAGTAATATATATATTTAAAAATACATAATATATATATATATGTTTATAAATATTAATATATATATTATATATATATATATATCAGAGGCGACTCCGGCACTCGTGCTGCTCGTTCTTAGCACGAGTTAAATCCTTTAAGAAACAATCGATCTTTTACAAATTTCAAAATTTTCCGATAATTTTATTTTTTTTTTTTTTTTTTTTTTGCGAAAGTTGGTCAAATGAATGAAAATATTACATAATAAATATAAAAGAATAATTATGAAAAATTTAAACAAAAAGTGTAAGGATCATCGCGATTAAATGGTGAAAAGTGTTCCCAATATTTCGAGCAAGTTGGAAAAAGAGGTTTCTAGATTTTTACAAAATCATGATCGAACAATACGAATATTTGAAACTCCTTTGATGTGAAGCCAAGATAAAAGATTCTTCATTTCTTGAAGCTTGAACTAATCATATTCTTTAGAAATTAGATTTAATAATTTTATATATTTTTTTAATAATTTTATAAATAATATCAAATATTTCTTGAAAATATTCGAATTCTTTGTAATCACGCAAAAAGTTTTTAAAAATATTTCTTTAGAAAATTTTATTTTCTCCAAGGCTCTACTTGATAGGAAAAATACTATTAAATATTAAGAGACTTTATTTTTTGTATATAAATCAAATAGAAAATTTAATCTAAGATTTTATTTTTTTAAGATATGTAGTAGCATTGATATCTCTTTCAAATACATATTAAATTATTCTCTCATTAATAATATTTCAAAGTAATAGTCTTTTTTATAGCTTTATCAACTGGTACGACCAAAGCTTAGGGCAGGTACATGACTGCAGCGCTAAACCCTTTAGTTGTTATAAGACGTTTGCAGAGCTTCGGATTTAAAGATTCTTATGAAATTGGGTTTCCCCCAACAAAAAATTTTTTTCCAAAACCTTTGTATTTGTTCTACTTCGGACATTAATTAGTATTTCCAAGAAGGCAGATTTGCAAGCTCTGTATAGGAGGTGACGTCTGAAAAGCAGCACTGCAATCTGCTGCTAGGTATTGTACGGTCTTTGCAGCTCTTCAGATTTTAAGATATTTTGAATTGTCACATGTACGTGAGGAAATAGAAATATTTTCTGCTTACATCATCACTCTGAAGCTAAGAAAGCGTAACCTTTGGGTTATGCCTGCCCACTAGTTCTTTACTAGTAGTATATTAGTTTCATTGAAAATTTAAACTCAGTATTGATTTCCACCTTGTAAACCCTTGTTTTTATTCACCAGAGGCTACGGAATCGAAGTAAGAATCATAGCTTGGATTGTGCTTGTTTGGTTCTTGTTACTTCTCGGAAGGAAGCATATGGTTCTCTCTCTCTCTCTCTCTCTCTCTCTCTCTCTCTCTCTCTCTCTCTCTCTCTCTCTCTCTCTCTCTCTCTCTCTCTCTCTCTTCTTTGCTTGTTCTGTTCTTAAATACTCCCCAAAGGATCATAGTACCTCTGTCAAAATTCTCCATATCTGGTTTATCACAGCATTGGTTTCAGTAAGGAAGTGATTTAAGTCGAGCAAGTGATTAACCCGCACAGCACATACATGGGTTTACTTCCTAACTTACCAGGATTCGATCTTGGGGTATTGGCAAGGCGACCAAGGCAATATACATACTGAGTGAGCTACCAGAGGTGGGCATCACGCAGTCCGCAATTCCGCAATTTTTGGAATAACAAAAAAAAAGTTGCGAAATAGCGATAGCGATAATTTGGAAAAAGTTTCGGAATTGCAGTTCCGCAACTTTTTTCAAACTATCGCTATCGCTATTTCGCAATTGTTTTGTTATTCCAAAAATTGCAGAATTGTGGACTGAGAAATGTCCACCTCTGTGAGCTACAGGACACGTCAGCCTGTATTGTGGGATAAATAAATTTTGATGGACCGAAATCGGATCATCAGAGTCGGGTCAGAAAGTTTCCCCGAAATCGGGATCGGAATCGGGATCGGAATCGGGTTTTAAAGTCACGTGTTCATTAATAGAAGAAATTGGTACCGTGAATTGGAATCACATTTTTTTTTTAATAGTTGGAATAGGAAATTGAAAATAGTCGAAATCCAAATGGGAAATCCAAAA
>JABUQX010031363.1:17500-27500 GCA_015478945.1 Trachelipus rathkii | reverse complement strand
TATTAGATATGTTGCAATTTTGTACTATTAATATTGCTATTTGTTATTATTATCAGTAGTAGTAGTAGTAGTAGTAGTAGTAGTAGTAGTAGTAGTAGTAGTAGTAGTAGTAGTAGTAGTAAAAGGAAGGAAGGAACCAAGGCCAAATAGTTTTTGAAACAAAGAAAATGAATTTTTTTTTTTTAAATATTTATTTTTTTTTAAAGTTTTTTTTCTTGATTAACAAAACCTTCACAAAAGATAAGAGAAATTCAAATGAAATTCAATGTATGTTATTTGCAATAATACTCTAAATAAAAATATCTATTTTTCGTTGGCTTTTAACTCCGTGAATTTAAGCAGCCCTCTCCGTGGTCTATATTGATCCCCTCATTTCTTTCTATAATTGACATGTTCGCCGTAGTTCTATATTATATAGAAAAGTGAGGTGTAACGTTACAATAATTTCTATTAGAGGGTGGGAGGGGCTGGCCATATTTTGTCTAAAACTGGATTTACGGAGAGGGATCCGCCTGCCGTATCCCTGACCCGTGAGTGCTGGAAAACTAAAACAAATATTTATGGTTTTATATATTGTAATTGTATATCAATATGAGAAGTTAATGTAACGTAAGAATTTTCAATTAAAAAAATAATTTTTTACATTCAGAATATAATGATAAACGGCCTTTCAAATGTATCTGCCGAAAGTGGTATGAGGTTGACTCCAAACCTTACCCTAAACCCTAAGGGGTCGGAAGTGGTGCGAGGCCTGACTTAAACCTTACCCCAAACCCTAAGGGTATTCTGAGGGTATGAGGCTCTGACTCTTTAACCTACCTAAACCCTAAGGGTATCGGAAAAGAGTACGAGGTTTGACTATCCAAACCTTCCCTTAATCATAAGAGTATCTGAAAAGGGTGTGATTTGACTTTCCAAACTCAAATTCTAAAACCTCTAGTCCAGTAGTTCCTATACTTTTAATATTGGGGCGACACTCTGTTTAATTCAGGTTTCTACTGAAGGCACTTATGTCAAGTGCCAATTATTTTTATATTTTAAAAATTCATTATTATTTTATTTTTATTGTTTTATTAGAATATTAAATAGAAAACGGAAAAATAAAATTTAATTATGAAATGTTTCTAATGTTTCCGCGAAGACCTCTGTAGCGCTGGTGGCACCCCAGATGCCTTGGCACACTTTGGAAACACTGGGACCTAGCCATAGAAAATCTTGGCATCTATTTTAACCATAAATTATTTTTGGTTATGATAATTTTCGTCCTAAAATATTATATTAATAAATACAATTGTTAATTATTGTCTAATTTTCAGGTATATTTGTTGTTATTTTTTAGTAATAGTCAACAATCATAATGTCCATCTGATTTTTATTTTCTAATATTATCTGATGTCATGTTTCTTACTGGTTACACATATTTATCACAGTATGTGTAGTAGAAAGTAGGGTAGTGGAAAGTGGTGGTAGTGGTATATGGTGGTATAGTAGTGGTGGTAGTGGCAGCAGGTAGTGGCAGTAGTAAAGAGTAGCAGTAGTGGTGGTAGTGCATTTTATCATCACTGACAATCATTTATAAGCTTGCTTTTTTGTAAATTTTGAGGGGCAACTTCCTGAGAGTGAGTAATGACACACGTTTTCTTGGACCTCTTACCCTCCCTTCCATGACCAAAGCTTATGATAAACCTTTGCGGCAATGTGCCAGTGCGGTGCAATAGACGCAGGGTTTCACACAGAATCTCGTCCACGAGGGCGTTTACACAATGATGGCGACCAATGTTTGAAACTCCAGCAGAGTTAAAGGCCCTTAGGATTCTTGGAGCCGATGCCGTGGAATGAGCACAATACCAGAGGTATATTAAGTAGAATTGAGGTGTCAGAACTGCGGAACCACAAAATTTTGAATGGAGCCGGAGCCATGAAACCTCAAAGTTTTAAATGGATCCAAAGCCGCGAAACCACAAAATTTTAAATAGAGCCGGTGCAGCGGAACCACAAAATTTTGAATGGAGCTGGAGTCGCGAGGCCACAAAGTTTTGAATGGAGCCGGAGCAGCGGAACCACAAAGTTTTGAACGGAGCCGGTACAGAGTTGGTGCCAACAATATAATTATCTACGCCTAAACCTGATTATTATATATAATTGTGTAGTATACCTAAAGTGTAACAATGTTTCAATTAGTATTACACTGCAAAAATTGCCCAAACGAATCGTTGCGGCAAGTAACAAAAAAATATCAGAGCAAATTTTTAATTTATTTTTATGAGAAAATTTTCCTACTCTTAATTTCCTACTCTTAACATTAACACTCCTGTAACACGTCTCGTGAATCTCGAATCACCTAATTTCGATGTTCTGTGGCTTAAAATCTTTCTTCCTTCATAATAATCTTGTGCTTCTGTTACTGTTCCTAATGAAACAGATTTTCACGCCTTTTTGAATATCATCTTACTACTAATGAGAGACTGTTATATCTTCCCCTCATCCAAATACTGGAGTGTCCTCTATCTAGGGATTTCAATGTACAACACTGAATGGCTGGGATCCTCTCATACTGACGGTGGGGAGGAGGCCGAATCATTCAGCATTCTTAACGATCTGGAGCAACTTAATTAAAGAACCAACACACATCCCGATCGTCCTAACCAATTCTTGAACACACTTGACCTATGTTTCACCACTAGTCCTTCTCCCTATAAATACACCACCTTCGCTCCCATTGGTAAATCTGACCACACCTTTATATCTCTTAATTTTAATACTTTCTCCAACAGCTCCATCCTGCCCCGTGCGTTCTTTCTGGTACTTTGATCGGGCCGATTGGGGCCTTTGCGCCGTTTACGCTAACTATAATTGGGAATGACTGCTTGTCTCTCGGTGACGCTTCGGTCGCCGACAAGGTGGGGAGCTGTAATCGCGATGGATGAGCAGGTTTATTCCCTTCTTCGACTAAATCTTTCTCATAATCCATGGTTCGATCGTACTGCTCTCTGGGCCATTCCAGCTGTGGCACGTACCTGCGCATTGGGGTGGGGAAAATTTGTTCTCCCATCACTCTCGCTTAATTTTTCATTCAGTTAGAAATCGTTGCAGGATACTCTTCGGACGAGCAAAGTATCACAAACGAAAGTGCGCTACCCTCCTTGGTTCTCCTACTGATAAATCTTCTGGCCTCTTGCCAAAACATCTGCAACAACTTCTGTAAATCTACCCTTTCTCCTCTTATATTCGATCTGATGTCTCTGTTGCTAACTCTCCAACTGACAAGGCCAATTCCTTCTGGCCCCTATTTACCCAACTCAACCCCGGGACGATTCTGGGCATTCCTCTCTTCCTCCTGCAGCCTTTCAGTGCTCCATGCCTTGCCTGAGATTACACTGATCAGGTGCATGGGCTCCTGAAATCTATGAACTAGATATGGTGCCTGGATGGCATTCCTCCCCGAGTTTTGAGGGAGTAAAGTTTCGTGCTGGCGCCTCCTCTGCCCGACTATATTTTAAGTGCCTCAATTTGGCACTTTCCCCTCAGTGTTGCAGCGCGCATATGTCCAACTCCGATTCTGAAAAAGGAAGCCGCTCTGATCCTTCAACCTATCGCCCCATAGCTCTTAACCTGTATTCTATCTAAGATCTTTGAAACTCTTCTTAATTCCTCATTTCTTAGACCATCTCGAATCTCATTCCCTTCTTCCGATCGCCAGAAGTACGGCTTTCGGCGCCTGAGGTCTACTGCGATATACTTTCCTATCTAACAATAGATTTATGGTTTTCCACCCTCAGGAATTACGGGGAGACTTGCCGTGGTGGCGCGCTTGACATATCCAAAGCATTTGGATCAAAAGTGGCACCGGTCACTGCTCTCCAAGCTCCCCCTCTTTTTGGGTTTCCTCCTTCTCTTGCTTACTTATGTCTAGTTTTTCAAATCGCTCAACATCGGCTGCTGTTGATGGGGGCGACTTCTTCTTCCTTTTCTGTCAATAGTGGTGTTCCCTTGTGGGTTCTGTCTTATCTCCTACTTTATTCCTGTTTTCATTAATGATCTTCTCGTCTCCCAATATCTAACTCTATCCACTCATATGCCGATGACTGACCCCCTTCATTCTTCAACTCATTTCAATTTGCCCTTCTTTTTACTTCTAGAATTACCTCTCGTCTTAATCTTTCCGACTCCATTCTCGCTGATCTGATGAATTTCCGGGTGGGGTCGTCGCAACCTTGTGAAATTTAATTTTAAAAACCCAAATCTACAAATCTCCTCTCTAAGACACCTTCTAACTTTCCTTTCTCTTTCGAATTGCTCCCTTCTCTGTCTCTCCTGTTGACAATATAAAATCCTTGGCCTTCTTAACATAAAACAAAAAATGTCTTGGAAACCTCACATCACAATGGTTGCTGCTAGGGCGGCCCCTAAAGAAACTGGAGTTCTGTTGAGACTGGTGTGACTTCTTTTCCTTCAGGTTACTTCAGTTATACAAGGGTCTCATCCGCCCTTGGATGGAGCTCTCATATCTGGGGGCTCAGGTTTCACCCGGCTTTTGGATAGGGTCAGGTCAAAGGCCAAAAGACTTATAAACTGTCCTGTACTTTCAGTTCACTTGACCCTATCTTTGCGGCGCGATGTTGTGCTTTATCTCCTTTCTTATAGGTACCGTAGCGGCATAAGCTTCGAGGAGTTTTCACCTGCAAGCCGCCCTTTAAGACGCCTCGCAGCACAAGGGGTGCTGTGTCGGCAAATGAGTTGTGTCGATGTTAGTAACTCCAGACTAGTCTTCGCTTGCGTGGTGCCCCTTCTTTCCGCCAGCCATCTGTTCTGTGGAATTCCTTGCCTTTTTCCTTGTTTCCTACTGAACTTAATCTCCTCACTTTAAAGCCCGCGTCTGTGCTCATCTGCGTAATTTGCGTTAGTTGAAATTTTGTTGAGTGTAACACCCCCTCCTTGAATAGGGCTTTGCCCGTGAGCGGGTGGTGATAACTGCAAAAAAAAAAAAAAATTATGTTTATTTTGCACTGATTTTGCCACTTGTCCCAACGATTTGTAGGGATAAGTGACATTTTTGTCGTTTATCCCAATGATTTGTTGTGACAATTTTTACATTGTACATTTATAAGGTGTTTCAATACTGTATTTAAATGATTTTTTATACCCAAATTGTATAAAAGCTTAAGTGAAAAGTTAACCCAAAACAAACCCAGAATTTTTGTATGTTATTCTTAAGTTTTATGAGAGATAGGAATTTGTCAAGCGTTTTAAGGCGTTTGGAAGAGTTTGTCAAGCGTTTGAAAATCTTTGAAAGTGGTTTGATACTGTTTGAAATGTTGATTTTATGTTATATATTAAACAGAATCAAAATCACTTTTACAATATTTCAAACGCTTGACAAACGTTGAGAAATCCAACTAAGTTCCCATTTATACAAGTGCTTGAAAAATATTTATTATTATTATTATTATTATTATTATTATTATTATTATTATTATTATTATTATTATTATTATTATTATTATTATTATTATTATTATTATTATTATTATTATTATTATTATTATTATTATTATTATTATTATTATTATTATTATTTCTTTCTTCCTATCTTTATCGTCCCCTTACATCCCCATAGATTAGGGGTAGGGTGCGCAAGATACTCCTAAAACCGAATAGTCTAGTAGAAGACCATTATGTAATTCGAATAGAAAGCACCCCGTGCCCTCCCCTCATACCCTTAAGTGCTAACCCGTCGCATTAAAAAATCCACCCTAGAACTTCACATCACCACTTCCTCCCCCCGTGGTATCTCGTCATTCGTCAGCGTCAGGATTCATCCCCTGGACCAGACCATTTTCTGATATTATGCTCCATTCTTCCAGCTTCTGCTAATTTTGCTTTCATTCCCTTTTGATACTCTTCTACAGACCCGATCCACTTTTCCTCAGGTTTCCCAGCCAGCCGTTTCGCAAGCACATTCACCTCTATACCAACTGACTGTCATCCATCCTTTTCACATGGCTAAACCATTTTAGCACACTTTTTTTCTGTCATTCACGCTTTTCTTTACACCACACAACTCCCTAACACGGTCACTCCTCATTTTATCAATTCTTCTCGCACCACACTCGCAAGATTATCTTTCTGTGCAGACTGCACCTTAGATCTATACCTCTTATTCCATACCATACTTTAGCTACTATACGTTAACAATGGTATCAACATACCCTCATGCAGAAGAATCCTACCTCACTCAAGACTTAAGTTCCTTTTCATTCACCAAAGATTTAATTGAATCAGTCACCTTCCTACCACTCATAACTTTACTCCTACGCTCTGCATAATCCGTTCCCTTTTCACTGAATATATAGTTTAAATATTTAAACTCGGATACTTGTTACAGTTGCATACCATCCAACATCAATTCCCACTGCGGACTCTACTCTTTTACCACCATCATCTTATTTCTTTTCTACATTTACTTTCAAACCTTCTCCTTTTACACACCCTGAAAAACCCTTCAACAAGCCTCTCAAACTTTCTTCATATTCGCCACACAAAACCAAATCATCTTCGTACAATAAACAGGGCACAATTCACTCTTTTTTTTTTCCTCTTCAGCCTAATCAACTAATTAACATGTGTTTCAAATATGTTTTTCATCACCCATCCGTATACAAATTGATTATTTATTATAAATATACAAATAATAATAATAATAATAATAATTATTATTATTATTATTATTATTATTATTATTATTATTATTATTATTATTATTATTATTATTATTATTATTATTATTATTATTATTATTTTATATATTATTATTATATATTATATTATCATTATTATAATTTATTATTATTATTATTATTATTATATATTATTATATTATTATTATTATTATTAGTAGTAGTAGTAGTAGTAGTAGTAGTAGTAGTAGTAGTAGTAGTAGTACCTGCTTTATTATTATTTTTATTTTTATTTTTATTATTATTTTATTATTATTATTATTATGTATTATTTTATATTATATATATTATATTATATTATATTATATTATCATTACTTATATTATCTTATTATTATCATTGTTATTATCATTATAATTGATTTATTATATTTTTATTATTTATTATTATTATTATTATTATTATTATTATTATTATTATTATTATTATTATTAAGTAAACTGTAATGTAATATAATATAAAATGACTAAATTTTTTTCAGGTTATCGCCGCTCGACACTGTGGAATAAGAGTGTCTGGTTCTGTTCTCTCTTATAACAAACATGTGTGTTACAGACGAAGATGCAGAAGAGGAAACAATTGTAGATGTATGTCGGAACTTTATTTTTTACCATTTGTCTTCTAAAAATATTTTTGATGAAAATATTCGAATCGATTTCCCTAAAGTTTAAAGATAAAAATTGTCGCGATAATATTTTTGCTCGAATATCAATCAATCAATTTCTATCAATTTCCTAAGATTTGGAAATGATAATTATCTTCAAAAATATTTTGTTTGAAAAAAATTTCGATAAATATTTTCATAAGCTTAAAAATAAAATTGTTTCGATAATATTTTTGCACGATTAAATTTCGAACAATTTCTTATAGTTAAAAAATTATAATCTCGAAAATTAAATTCACGATTTTCATAGAATAAAAATGTCGGCGGTTAATATTTTGCGCTGATTAAATTCCGATTAATTTCCTAAGGTTTGGAAATTATCTTTGAAAAGATTATGCTATTATAAATTTCAATCACTTCCCCTAAACATTAAAAGTAAAAATTGTCTCGACAATATTTTTGCTCGACTAAATTTCGATCAATTTCTTAAAGTTGAAAATGATAATTATCTTCGAAAATATTTTACTAGAATGAATTTCGATCATATTTTAATAAATTTAAAAATAAAAAATTGTTCGATAGTATTTTTTGCTCAGCTAAATTTCAGAGGTCACACATATATACTCTCCCTGCACCTATAAATAAGTATAAGAATTGTAATTATCTTTTATATCCATGATAATTTTTGTGTGATTCGAAATAGACATATTATTCACTCTAACATGATATTTCCAATTTTCATTATTAGTTCTGATTATGTTGTTGTGGATTATTCTCATACTATTGTAATTACTTACATAGCTAATTAATAATATATAAACCTTGTTATGTAGCTTATTAGAAATTTTTCGGGCAAAAAATTTTCGAATCTGATTCCAAATGGGCTACCCATAGGTTCTTAAAAAGTTTAATTTTTCTTTAATATTTATCAAGATTGGTCCGATAAGAGTTTCACGATTACAGACTGGTTGGGTATCCGTATGACCTATCAAGTTATTATGGGACAAGCAATACTTCATTTCCTTAACTCGGAAATAAGATAAATCCGCTGGTTTGATTCTTGTAGACTCAGATAAACTCAATGTAGTCTCATCAGTTTGTAATATGATTAACTACTGTGACAAGGTGTAATTGACAGACTAAATGCAAGCGAGTAAATCGGAGTATGAGTTCGCATATAATGTTAACGAAATTGTTATGCAGTTAAAGGATATCTATTGGCATCTGATTTATAGAATTTATCCGTACTATATATCAATCGTAATATTAATCAGACTGGTTATGAATGAATGGGATCTTTCTACCTTGTAAGAACAGAAGCTAGTAAGGTGCGGCCAGCTGAACAGCTTCGAACAATAGTGCGAGTCCGTCGCATGGACAGCTACTTATACAAATGACAGAAAGTGATTACCATGTGGCAAGTGAAGAAAGTACAAGTGCAAGTCACCAACTTTGTTATTACTGACATGTAATGAATCATTGATTTCATTTGTGGGGTGGTACTATCGATAATTTGAAATCAGTGTTATTAATTTTTTATTATCATCTATATAAAAATCCAATTATAAGACTCCTCATTTTGCTCACTAAGAAATCATAACAAAGGAGGTGAAACGCCCTCAAAATCACTATCATAATAGGGTCACTATTGACCCAAGAAATATGTAAATATGGTCAACTAGATAATATCATTTGTCGTATGAGCCAAGAACTTTGGACAAAAGAACTAAGAATGTATTAATTGGATATTAAAAATAACTTGAAAATACTCAACTAGATAAACTTCCATGTATTCAACTTGGGATAAATCGCCTCTATTGCGTCCTAGACCGCGCTTGTTTATTAGGCGAAGGGAACCAGCAAGAGAATGAACCACAGACCCTTACAAGACTTCAAAGATGCAAATCTTAAATTAAAAATAAATAATTTCCATTTTTGGAAGTGAATAAGCATTTGACAATATGAAGATAACAAGCAAATTAATTCTAAGTAAAGTCAGAGGAAACCAGAGTCAGAGGCTAAGTGGAATGACCATCTGAAGCATAATCTTCGGTCCTGTGCTCCGCGGTCTCAAGTCACCTGATCTCCGGCTCCATTCAGTTCCTCGATTCCGTCTCTTAGTTTCACACTACACATACGAAATACTAAGCCACCATTCACAAACAATCTTATATCAAACTATCATTTTTATGCTTTTTTGTTTTTTTTTTTTTTTTTACCGATTCGGCAATTCCAGACTACGATCCCGATATCACAATCCTGCTATTCACAGCGATCACAAACATTTTATCAACTATTATTATATATTCTAAATTTTATATCATTAACAATTTACCATTTTCAAAGTTCTTGTTCGATACGCAAATATACTTAAGTTGACCTATTCATATTTTGGGTCAATAGTGACCTATTCATATTTTGGGTCACTTGTTTCCAGGTACCCAACTTTATGTTATAGAATAAAAAATGTTTCACGTTCTTAATTAGTTCTCCAATGTTGATTTATATACTAACCCTTGGTTCCTGTTCTTCACTTGCAATGAAAACCATCGCACGAAAGCAAAGCTCGCGTTATGTTAATAAATACTGCGATATCTTAAGAAAGCCTGCGATTTCTTAACAATGCCTGACATAGCTTAGCAAAGACTATGATATCTTA
>JABUQX010031363.1:0-12500 GCA_015478945.1 Trachelipus rathkii | reverse complement strand
ATAAATAACAATACCGCGTGAGTAAGGTAATATTATATATGTGGATGTATTATTAAGCAGTATTGGAATCAGATCGCTCTTTATGCATATTAAATGTTAACTAGATGTTTTATAAATGTTTATTTTGTTAAGCGGTTGTTTATTAAAATTTTCCGCGGATGTAGATATATACGAAATTTTCCGCGGATGAAGACGTATCATGAAAACGTTTTTATGAAGATTTTCGGCGGATGTGGATATTCGGACTGTTTATGAAGCATTTTCCGCGGACAAGTTGACATATTAGACTGTTTTATGAAGATTTTTTCGCGGATTATGGATATATTAAGAAGATTTTTCGCGGATGAGGACGCATCCGACCTGTTTATGAAAGATTTTCGCGGATTTGATGCTATTATGACTTTTTTATGTAATATTTCTGCCGATGTGGATAAAATGGCCAGGTTTCAGAAGCTTTTTTCGCGGGATGTGGATATATTAAGAAGATTTCCGCGATGAGCGACGCAATCCTGACCTGTTTTATGAAGATTTCTGCGGATGGGGATCGTATTATGACTGTTTATGAAATATTTTCTGCAATGTGGATATATTAGGACTGTTTTATGAAGATTTTGCGGATGTGATAAATAAGAAGATTTCCGCGGAGATTGAGGACGAATCATGACGTTTTATGAAGATTTACCCGCCCGATGTGGAAGTATTATGACTGTTTTATAATATTTAATTCGGAGTGGATATATTATGACTGCTTTATGAAGATTTCCACGGATGTGGTATATTATGAAATTTTATGCATCATGACGTTTTTATGAAGATTTCGCGGGATGTGGATATATTATGGCTGTTTTATGAAGATTATCCGCGGAAGTGGATATATTATGATTTTTATGAGGATTTTCCGAGGATATGGATATATTATGAAGATTTTCCGCGGACGAGGACGTTTCATGACTTGTTTTATGAAGATTTTCCGCGGATGTGGATATATTATGACTGTTTTTTTGAATATTTTCTGTGGATGTGATATTATGACTGTTTTATGAAGATTTTCCGCGGATGTGGATATATTATGAAGATTTTTCGCGGATGTGACATTATGAAGATTTTCCACAGATGTGGATATATTGTAAAGAAGGTTTATAAAGATTTTCCGCGTATACGGATTTCACATACATTAATATCTCTTCACACCGTTATGTCGAACCATGAGAAATCAAAATTAAAATTTCACCTTATCAGCTAAAATTATAAAGAAAAATAATTATTCCATTTGTTAATTATTCTTCTAAAAGATAATTATTATAATTAATATAATTTTTCTAATAATTTTAGAGTGCTATTGTAGTACTCTATATTATGATAATTTATAGAATATATGACTCAAAATTTAGATTTTCTCAAGTGCTAATTAATTTGATTATATTTAATTAAATTAATTAATTAAAAAGTTTTTTTAACATTTTATTATTTATATTTTAATATTTTGCTTATTACAGTTACAGGGCACTGAAGGCTGTAGCTACAAGGGTGGTAGATTAGAAGGTTGCGACACCTCCCCTCAAATCAGGAACAATTATTTTATGCGCTGCATGATAAGCAATTCTCATAACGTTAAGACCTATACACACGTAAATTTTTATGAGAGAGAGAGAGAGAGAGAGATAAATTTTTATGAGAGAGAGAGAGAGAGAGAGAGAGAGAGAGAGAGAGAGAGAGAGAGAGAGAGAGAGAGAGAATATAATTTTTTTATAAATTTTTTTTCACTTAAAAAAACTGTGTTAAAAATGTATTAAAGATATATTTTTAATTGAATAATGTGCTGAAGAGAGAGAGAGAGAGAGAGAGAGAGAGAGAGAGAGAGAGAGAGAGAGAGGCTCCATGCTCCTTCAAGAAGTAACAGGAACCAAGCAAGCAAAATAATGTCCCTAATAGAGCTTATTATATTGTATATAACCCTGGGGTGTGTGGCCCCTATAATGGGGTTTCATGGCTACGCCATCCTTAATAAGTACTGTACATTTACAGATGTATCTGGTGTGTGGGCTATAAGTCTTATATATAAGAGTTTGATTACTCGAATAAAAGTAAGGTGAAATATGTGAACGGACGGGTTTAATTTTTATAATACTAAAACAAGTGACATTTTTTTATTCATTGGATAACTTTAGTTCAGGAAATGCAATAAAAAAAGTAGAAAAGTCTTAAAATAAGATTTTCATATTTTTAATAATGTAAATAAATACATTACGAGAGTACGACAACTGCTCCATTTCCGTTTCTGCAATAGAAGGAGCGCCAGAGTAGCCAAAAATTGTTTTTTATCATGCTCTGGAGAAAATATGTATGTTAATTTATTTTTATAATTTTATTTTAGGGGGATCGAGCCGACGGTGGGACAGAGGGAGGACAAAGTTCCCCCCGTCGACCCCCGGTGAGGCCGAGAGACCCCGACTCGTCCCATCTTTGCGGTTTACCATGGGGTATTCGTTTAGTTAAAAAAAAAAAAAATTTTTTGGCAACTCTGGCGCTCCTTCTATTGCAGAAACGGAAATGGAGCAGTTGTCGTACTCTCGTAATGTATTTATTTACATTATTAAAAATATGAAAATCTTATTTTAAGAATTTTCTATTTTTTTTATTACATTTCCTGAACTAAAATTGTCCACTGATTACAAAAATGTCATTTGTTTTAGTGTAAGATTTGTAGTTCTCTAATTACATGCCTGTCCTAATGTAAAGTCTGATATACTTATATATATATATATATAATATATATATATATATTATATATAAATATATATATATATATATATATATATATATATATATATATATATATATATATATATATATTATATATATATTATATAGTATATATATATATATATATTCCTAAATGGACAAAACTAAGAAATGCATTTTTTGATTCGAGGGAAAAATCAGAAATAAGAGATTTTACTAAACAATAAAAATAAGGTAGATGCACGCAGGTTGGCGTACATGCATGGAAGACCGCTCGCTGAAGCGCTCGCTCCAAATGCGGCGCTGTCGCCCGAGCGGTACCTGTACAACTTCTCGCGTGCAACGCGAGCTTTAAATTGTATTATATTATATATATATATACTATATATATATGATATAAGCTATAGTATATATATACATAGGGGCTATATATATTTATAATATAATATATATATATATATATTATATATATATATAATGGTAAGTATAAATAATAGATTAAAGTTCTTCACCACAAAAAAATATTAAATTCTTTTTATTTAATGGGAATAGAAAATTGTGAAAATTCGTAAAAAATTCCTCAATTTAAATAATCTAAAAAATCCACTTAAAGATTGTTCCCTCTCTCTGCTCTCTCTCTCTGCACGTCTTCTCTTTAATTACTGCTCGATGGTCACGTCTGCTCTCTTCTATAATATATATATTCATGTTATAGTGTTATATATATATAATATAATATATATATATCATTATATATATATTATATATATCATATTATATATAATATATAATATATAATATAATCATGATTTTTTTAAGCAAAATCAAGTGAAAAAATGTAGTTTATTTATATTCAATTGTTTTTTTCCGTGCCATCCCTTACTATACTATATATACTATATTATATATATATATATATTATATAGTATATTATATATAATATATATATATAATATACTATATATTATATATATATATAATATATATATATATATATATATATTATATATATATATATATCAGTGCGAGCGTCCAGTCATCTATTGATGCGGAGATGACTGACCAAGATGATAGATAAAAAATAAATCAAATCTTTTTTCCCTCATTTTCATTGATTAACTTTTATTTTCATTATTATATAGCTATTTATATAATATATATATATATATATATATGATTATATATATATATATACCTATATAAGATAGGTTATATAGTATATGTTAATATATATATACAGGCGTATTTATAAGTACTAATATATATCACTATACTATATAAATAGTATATTTATATATATATATATATTGCCGCTTGAAAAAGCGATCAATTTAAAAATGAATTAATGATTAACATAAACATGCCCAGGTAATCCTTTTAAATTTTCTGATCAAATTGCGAGCACAATATCAGTATTATTATATAAATGTTCACATCTCTCGGCTAATAATTTGCGCAAGAAAATTGTATAATGATATAACCTAAGAAAGAGGTCATCTCTGGGTTTGTCCGCTGAAGCTTCTCTATTTGGAGCGTATAGTTTTTTCGTTCAAAACTATCCGGACTTTATTATAAATATGAAGCATAAATTAAATAAAAAATTATAATTAAATTAAATTATTATTAGAATGAGTGAAATACAATATTAAACTTATTACTTTTTTTTTTTTACAAACATAAGTCAATTAAAGTTACTTACTTTATGCTTATACATATATCTTATAAAGTAGAAATATGTAAAAAAGCTTAAAGGCTTAAAATATATGCCAAAAACTCTAACAGTTTTCTTTGGATAAATCATATGGATTATTATAAGGGGAAAGCTAACTTTGAAAAGTGGTTCCTAATTATTATTATATTATTATTATTACTTATTATTATTATTATTTATTATTATTATTATTTATTATTATTATTATTATTATTATTATTATTATTATAATTCATTATTATTTTTCTCAATAATTATTATTATTATTATTATTGATTAATTATTATTATTATTAATTATTGAATTATTATTATTATGTTATTATTATTATTACTGTATTCATATATTGATTATTTATTATTTATTATTATTATGTATTTTATGTATTATTAATTATTTTTAATTATTATTATTATTAGGTTTTTCTCAAATAAAATTTTTTAAAACTACGATATGAATGGGGATTGGCTTGAGTCTGTGAACCCAAAAATAGATTTAGGTGTGATTATAAAGCAGTAATTTGAAAGTAGTAGCTAATCAGTTTTTGGAGGCAAGGAATAAAGCTATAAGATGCTGGGCATAATACTAAATCGCAATGTTGTTTGCAAGAGCAAAGAAGTAATAAGTATAACTGTATAGATAGCTATGTTAATGTCCAATAATACCATGTATTGTGCACATAGCTTTGGGTCCCCTTAATTTAAAGAAAGGCTTAGATAATGGCCAAGAGAGAGTAGCAACGTAGAGCAACAAGGGTGATTTCTGGGTTTGGAGGGTAAGAGGCTATGAGGAGAGGCTGAAGGAGTTAGGTATGTTTTCTGTGAAAGGCGCATTCTCTCTCAGAGGGGACATGATTACAATCTCAGAATAATTTTTACATCTATTGATAATGCGGAACCATAAATTCTTCATAGTAGACGCACGGACCGGAGACCAGGGGGCTTTAACAAAGAATTAAGAAGAAAGCATGCCATCCTTGAATTATAAGAAGCAATTCTTTCCAGCAATAGGGTTGTTATTTTGGAAATGGTTTTGCCGAGGAGGTTGTAAATATAATTGTATATATTATATATGATACTATAAATGTTTAAGTAAATTAACTTTATTTGAATTAAAAAATTTATATATGTATAGTTATATATATAGATATATTTAATATTATATAGTACTATATATATATATATACATATAGTATATATATTATATATATATACGAATATATATATATTGTATATATATTATATAATATATTATATATATATATAAGTAATAAATTTTTATATATATATATATATAGATATATAATTATATAGATTTTATATATTATTATTATATTAATATATATATATATAATAATATATATACGTATATATATATATAATTATATATGCGTATATAGTTATAAGTTTATATATATATATATATATGAGTATATATATATATATGAATGTTGGTATTATATATATAGTATATATATATATATATATATATATATATATATATATATATATTTAATATATATATAATTTATTAATTTTATATATATATATAGTATTCATATATAGTATATATATATATTATATATATATATATCAGTATATAACTATATTATAGATATATATATTTAATATATATATATAGTATATAGTATATATATATAGTATAGTATATATATAATATAGTATATATATAATGACAATAGGGAAACCGGGAACAAAAAGCGATAGTGGCTGGTTAGGATATATATAATATATTATATAGTAATATATAATATATATATATATATATATATATTTATATAATATATATCTAACTATATATCTATATATATATATAAAATGTGGTTATATATATATTATTGGTCAGCGTTTAGTAATACTCCGTCATATATATCCTAAAAACTATTAATGCTACAGTAAAACGGAATACATTGGTGGAATGCTGGTCCATTCTAGTACGGAAAATGTAAAAAGAAAAAAAAAAAAAAAAAAAAAAAAAAAAAAAACTATATCTCAAAAACTACAATAGCTTCAGCGAAATGGAATACATTTTTGGAATCCTGGTAAAATTTCACATAGGAAATGTAGAAAAAATAAAATAAACAATAAATAGTGCTTTAATAATCATTATAAGTAATATGATTAAAAGGCCTTATTCAGAGACCTTTTATTGGTTTCTCGTAAAATAAATATGTTTTCTCGTTAAAATAAATAGACTTTCTATTAAATTTTTGCTTTTTTTTTGCACTAAAGAATACCCCAAGGATATACCGCCCCGATGGCAGGGGTCGGGGTCTCTCGGCCTTCCGGGGAACTAGGGGTAGGGAACTAATTTCCCCCCTCCGGGGAGGTCTCCGAACCCCCGCTCTTTGGGTATTTGGGGTGTCGCGGGGTTCCCTCCAGCCCCTCCCCTACGGGTAATGGAAAACGTCCCCCCCTATGTTCCCCGTCGGACTCGAGCCCCCTAAGTTGCCGATAATAAAGCAGTTTTCCCTATGTGAAATTTATACCATGGATTCAAAATGTATTTTCTTTCGGCTGTAGCTATTGTAGTTTTTGAGAATAATATTTTTTTTTCATTTTTTTTTTTTTTTTTTTTTTTTACCATTTTCCGTACTAGAATTGGGAACACACGCGCGATTCACCACATTCACATATTCGTAATGTCCGATATTTACTGTAAGCATTAATAGGTTTTTACCAAGTATAATAGACGGATATACTAACGCTGGCCTATATATTATATATAGTACTATATATATATAGGATATTATATAAGTGTAATGTATATACTATATATATATATATATATAGTATTATATATATTATATAATATATAATATATATAATATATATACCATATATTATATATATATATTCTCCTATATATATATTTAATATATAGAATAATATATATTATAGTATATATATATATTATATATATATAAATATATATATATATATATTATTATATATATATATATATATATATATAATAGTATTAGTATAATATATATAATAGTATAATATATATATATACTAATGACGAATAGGACCGGGACTGAAGCGATGACTGCTGCGACAATCGCACGCTGCACTCGACTATATACTATATATATATAGTATATATGATATATATATATATATATATATATAATAGTACGTATTGTATATATAGTATATAATATATATATATATATATATTATATAGTAATACTATATATATATTTATATATAGTAGTATATATATATATAATACTATAGTATATATATATATAGTATATTTATATATATATATATATAATATATTATATATATATATAATATCAGGGATGGCACGGAAAAAAGTCATTTGGATTATTCAAGTTCACTGATTTTTTCCTCAGTGATTTTTGCTCAAAAAAATGCATTATTTTTGAGAGATTTTTTGCGTTTTTATATATACTATATAATATAATATATATTATTAGTTATATATATATAATATTATAGTAGATATATATATATATTATAATATTATATATATATATATATATATTATATATATATAGTATATATATATATACTATAATATATAAATTTAAAATGTAATATATAACCATATATTTAAGTGATTTAACTTAAAGAAATAAAAAAATTAAAAATAATAATATTACAGCAATGGTTCTCTGGTCCAAATTCCTACAATATTGGCAACAAAGGATCATGTTTCAAACAGGTATCTTTTATTTCTGATGTAACATTTATCAATATTACAAATAATCCGTACCAATCCGTACCACTCTTTAGTGTTGCTGTTTTCATTGTGTCATAGACTAATAGGCCCTATTTTAAGATTTGAAGTCGCAGAGATGCAGTCCATCACTTCGGAATAAAATTGCAAACAGCGACAAAAAAGCTTGTTGTACAATTTTAATTTCGCGTGACCACAATCTTAAATCTTCCTGATTTTTCAATTTGATTTATATAGAATGACTAAAATTTCAATAAATCACTTAAAAAATAATACTACATAGAACCTAAGAAAAGTTTGTTTACAATTATATTTCGCGTGACGTCAACGAATCTCAAAAAATTCCAAAAATAAAATGTATTCGGAAAAATTTGATTTTTTTTCGTTTAAAAAAAATCACTACCGCTGATATAAATTTAATATATGATATATAATATAGTATATATATATATTATCATATATATATATAAAGTATTATATATATGAGGTTTGTAATAATTATAAATATATATATATATATAATAATTATAATATAATCGAAATTAATATATATATACGGCAATGTTGCATTTTTTACCTGACTAATATGGAATATATTTGTGCACACTTATACAGCGTGAGAGCAATTCCTCAGGGAGGAGACTGACGCAAAGCAGAGAACCCTGTCCACGACGACTCCACCTGGAAAGACTTAAACCCACTGGCAACTGCTCATTCTTTACGATATGCCCTTCGCGGTATTCTTTATTATTTAAACTTTTACCTTTTAAATATTTTATCTTGAAAATATATTTATTTTCTTATTTTCATAAAATAATACAATAATATCAAAATACGTTATAAATATTTCATATAATATATATATGGTATATTATATATAATATATATATTATATATATAGTATATATATATTATATACTATATATATATATATAAATATTAATATATATATATATATATATATATATATAATATATATATATTATATATATATATTAATAAACTACCCTTTAACGTGCCTTTATCCTTTTTCCAGAGGGTAACACGTGGGAACTACAGGAAATCGAACTTAAGGCCGGCTATCCAAGCAGCGCACCGAGTGTGTTCGCAATCGCAGTTTTTAAATTCTCGGCCCCGCCAGTAGATAAAACTTTCACTGCTAAGCGAGGTTTGAAGCGAGAGTCCTCTCGTATGAGGGTCCTGGCGAGTCAACCTCCTGCGCACTAGGCGTTCATATATATATATAGATATATTATATATATATCATTATATATATATATATATATTATATATATATATATACTATATATATATATATATATAATATAGTATATATATATAGTATTTAAGTATATATATTATACATAATTATATATATATAGTTATTCGTATCGTATATAACAGATATATAATAATATATATATATATTAAAGGTGGCACTTCCGCTCTCTTAGTCCGCTAGTCCCGCTAGTGCCGCTCCGAGGGGATATAATAGAATAGGTGCCGGACCTAGCGGAGGTGCGGAGTCGTCAGGAAATTAGCGACTTGCACGTGCGGATCCAAAAAAGTTTCCGCTCTTTGTTCCCGCACCTTAAAAAAAATGAAAATATAGTTTACTTATTAAGAATTCTTAATTGGTTATAATAAAAGAAAATAATTTTTATTTTAAAGTTTACACTAATTATAATACTGTTTAAGTCTAAGACTATTGTTTTTTAATAATTAAACTAAACTTCACCAAAAAATATATATCAACCTCCTGAGAAGCGTTACCAATATATAATGAAAGAACATTTAATTGAATTTTATAGACTGAATTGGCTATTATTACGCTCATCTATAACTTTAATTAATTATATTATACTACTAAATAACCTAGGCAATATGCTAAAATCAATTCTGTGTAATCCCAAATATATATATATAACTATATATAATATACGTATATATATATATATATATAATATATATTATATATATATAATAGTATATATATATATATAATATATTATATACTAGTAATAAGTATATATAATTATAATACGCGTAATAATATATATATATATATATATATATATATATATATATATATATAATATATATATATATATATATATATATAATATACTATATTATATAATATATCTATAATTATATATATATCTATATATATATATATATATATATAATATATACTTTTTAAATCCAGACTTGAAATTGATTTGTTTTTACAATATATTAATAGGAAACAACGACAAAAAATTAATTTCACAGTTGATATTGAAGAAGGATGTTTCTTGGCATTTCTTAAAAATAGCCTGTATAAGGGAAACAACAAATTTCACACAAGCGTTTATAGGAAAACAACATTCACAGGATTAACAAACTAAATTCAATCATTTATCCGCGCATTTTATAAAATTTAAATTTCTTAAACGCTTTTCGATAGAGCCCATACAGACTCTCATCTACTGTTTTTAAATACACTAAAAAATTGTACTTCTTGAAAGCACACTTAAAGAAAAAGGAAAATATTTTTTTGAGCCACAAAATATAGTCGATATGTTGATAATTGTATTGATTATTTAAAATCGTATTGATATCACGCACGATCGAAGGTTGATAAAATATTTCGCACCCTATGCGTTGAAATTGTAGCAAAATTTTACTACGAATCTTAGTCAAATTAAGGTCTCGTTCTTACCAGACCACTTGATAATTACTTTAATCATTGTGATAAGTTAAAGATCAATTTCCTTCACCATTATGCTCATCATTGATATACAAATACATGTAAAGTGACTGTGATGCCACCTACACAAGAAACACTACTCGTAGTACTCTTATTCGCATTGCTGAACATAAAGGTATCTCCTAAAGAACTTTGAAATATTTGTAAACAACACATATTTTGCACTCAATTCTCATTCTCTTCAGAATAATCATCCTATACAGGATTCAAATTTCAGTATTTTGGGCTTTGAAAGAGAACCTTACCTCCATTCTTTAGAATCCTTATATATTTGGCACCACGCTCCAAAGCTGAATGAGAATTTACTTACAGAAAAATTTTAATACTGAAGTAGAGTTTTGTCTCGAAGTGGTGCTTTTTACTATATATTTGCAAATATTAATTTCCTTCTATTTATTTATTTATTTATTTATTTATTTATTTATTTATTTATATATAATTTTTGTAATTTTTTCATTATAGTTTAAGCCTTGATAATGGGTAGAACGTGTAATTCACCCGAAACTGTCGGTATAATAAAATGTTTAAAAAATTTTGTTTTGGCATTTTTGAACCATTATATATATTATATATATTATATGGGTTTTAAAAAGAACTGATTAACATATATATATATATAATATATATATAGATATAATATATATATATATTTTTTTATATTTTTTTATAATATATATATATATATATATATATATATATATATATATATATATATTATATATAGCTACCTGAGCTTGAATACGTAGCATAAGCATCGACTCTGCAGGAGTCGAGGCTTTCATGAAGTCTACTAAAGTCTTGGACGAAAAATAAACCTTCTTATGGGTGGACAGGGTGGTCAAAATATTTCCGAAGGGCAGGATGATTTAGATGAGGACCTTAAAAATTAGCAAATGGGCCTACTGGAAGTTGCAACATAACACCAGCACTCCTTCACCAAGGACAATTCTTTCCCTTTTCAGGCCAAGGCAGAATTGTTGAACTTGTTCATAAAATAGAATACACCTCTCTCTAGTTCTTGCGGCTGTAAGAGCGAATATTTAGTATTCGTGGGGATATTTTGAGGGCAAGAAGGCAGCCTTTTACTGCTTTTAATTTGAGCACCTAATCTTTTTGAAAGGTTAAATATGGATCTTCTTGTCCTTTGAAGACGACATTGAAGGAGGAAGTGGAAAATCTTGAGGTTGTGTAAAAATATTCATTCATTTTCATTAATATTATAATAAATTTTTTTTGTAAGCGGCATGTGCTCAGGACTTCATTTAATATTTAATAAATTAAGATCTTTCGTGCAGTCGCAACATTATTAGCGGGAGAGCGTGGGACGTGCGAACTTTGCAATAGCGGAGGTTTGATGGTCTCAATAAGTGCGGAGGAGCGCTAGAGCTGACAGCTACGAAACTTCCAACCTTCTTGATATATATATATAATATTATATATAACTTATATATATTTAGTGATATTATATAAAAGTTATTTATATAATATATATCATATATATATTAATATACCTATATATAATATATTTATATTAGGTAGGTAGTAGAGTAGTATTATACTAAT
>JABUQX010031362.1:75000-78387 GCA_015478945.1 Trachelipus rathkii | reverse complement strand
GGTGGCGCTAGACATTAAGAAAGATTTTGATCGAGTATGGCATGCGTCAACATTCTATAAGCTCCCTTCCTTCGGCTTCCTCCTTCTCTTTGCTTACTCATGTCTAGTTTATTCTCACATCTATCCTTTCCTGTTAATTGTGGTGTTCCGCAAGGTTTGGTTTAATCTCCAACTTTATTCTTACTTTTCATTAGCGACCTCCTCAGATGCACTTTCTAGTTCTGTTCATTCTTATGCCGATGACTCAATTTTCCATTCTTCCACTCATTTCAAATCTGTTCCCTCTTCCCAGCAAAAAATTTCCTATAGGATCCCATCCATTCCTATCTTAATTAAGATAGGAATGGATGGGATCCTATAGGAATTTTTGCTGGGTGGGGGGAGTTCTGTGGCGTCTGGGGCAGGAGGCTGCTAGCCTCACCGATGACTCCTAAGCAGCCTCCGGGTAGAAGAAACGCACTTTATCGTGACAACGCTTTATTTCTTCAACATCAAATATCCCTCTATTGAAGGTGGTTCTCAAGACTCAAGACAACTACTTACCTCCCTTCAATATATATATATATATATATATATATATATTATTATATATTAATATATATATATATATATATATATAATATATATATATAATAATTAATATATATTATATAAATATATTATATATATATATATAATATATATATAATATATTATATAATATATTATATATATATATATATATGAGCCGTGATGAGTCCTGTACATTGACTCTGGCTGCCAATTTTTGAAAGGTAACTTCAACTAGCTGTTGAGAATATTTCACAATGAGGTAATTCCCATGGCTTCTATTTTTCACCCACTTAAACCTCAGCAGTACTATTTAAGAAAAAAAGTGTATCGAAGAACCCACCACTTCCCCTCCTCGAACCTAACCTTATATATGGTTCACCCATTCCTGTAACTTCACAAATCATATTTTTAGAACTCATTCTAGATGACCACCTAACAAGCGCATCGCACATTAAGCTCCTCAAAACGATTTGCCATCGCTTGCTTGACCTATTACGTCATCTCGCCTCACAATCTTTGGGTGCTGATCGCAAATCCCTTTTATGTGTCCACACTGGCCTAATCCGATCGAAGCTGGACTGTGAATGCGGAGTATATGGTCAGGCTCCCCTAACTCTTCTACACCTTTTAGGTCCCATCCAAAACGAGGCGTTCTGTATCTAAACTGGAGCCTTCCGACCGTCCCTCTGTGTGAGCCTTGAAGTTGAATCCTATGTGATACCACTTTCTCTTCGAAGGAAATACATCATGTACACAAGTTATCTTCGCTTTCAAACCATTGGGTCTAACACCAATTCTGAGAGAGATACCTCAGAATCCTCCTTACTGGCCATTTGCAAACACAGTTTACAACATCCTTAACTTCCTCAAAATAATTTGCAAAAGGTGCTGTCCTTCTCTTATGATGAAGGGTATACACCTTGACTATTCCCTGCTCCCACCATTTGCCTGGTCCTGACATCTCTTTCCAAATCTAGCTGCCTTGCTAAAGGCATCATTCCCGTCTCATTTCGCAGTTCACGGTGGAATTACTCTAGTGTTTTGTAACGGCTCCAAAAGAGGGGACAGTGTGGGTGCCTTTGCTGTCTTTCCTGACCACAACCTCTCCCATAGCCTCCCCCTCATGCTTCAATTTTTTACGGCAGAATTAATGGCTATAATGATTCCCCTTTCTCGAATTCTATTCCTTAACCAAGACTACTCATGTCATTTATTCAGATTCGCCTGCAGGGCCCTCCAAGCTCTTAAAGCCCCTTATTCTAAAAAAAACAATGATATCCACTGTACAACAATTTCTTCGGTTGCTCCACTCTCGTAAGAAACAAATGATACTATGTTAGACCCCCTTTCACGTAGTGGTAACTGGCAACGAAATCGCTGACAGAGAGACCAAAATGGCGGCCTCTTCTTTGTTATCCTGCTCTCCGACAAGACATCCGGTCTTAAGGCAAGAATGCTGGACGAGTGATCAGCGAGGGGAGAAACTTAGAAATATAAAGCCGAACGTTGGTGAGTGTTCTTCCTCTCACCGAAGAAATCGCTTGCAGGAGGTGATACATGCACGCCTCCGTATTCATCACACTAATATCCCTCACAGCCACTATGTGTCGTGGGACCCTCCCCCCATCTGTAAATTTTGCCGTCGCCATACCCCACAATCTGTTCACTAAATCTTCATTGATTGTCTCCAACTGGACCCCATTCGCCGACTTCATTTTCCTACTTTATGGTCCATAACATCATCTAAAAGGTTAATATCCCATATCTTATCTGAATGTTCCCAATTTAACAGTAACTTAATTTTCTCTTATCTTCAAGAACTGAATATTCTTTATAATATATGATTTTGTTATGTAATATTAGGACTATTTATAATATAAGGACAACTTTTTATTTGGCTTTTTATTTATTTTCGACTGAATATTCATTTCGCCATTAAATTTTTCATTTACATTTAAAATATGTATGAGCCAATACCCATCCATGGTGTTGATTATTCAACCCAGTGTAGCCGCCTCTCTGTTGGCCGTGGTGGGTCCTGTGCACGAATTCAAATATATATATATAATATATATATATATATATTAATAATTATAATATATTATATATATATATATATATATATATATAATATATATATTATAATATATATATTATATATTAGTGGCGTCTGGTGCAGGAAGCTGCTAGCAGCTAGCACCTAGCACCACTGAAGAAATCTAAGCAGCTTCCAGGAAGAAACGCCACTTTACGTGACAACGCTCACTCTCTTCAACATCTAATAATATTCGTCCAAAATTTAACCCCTTCAAATTGGTGACCAGTGCTACTGGAGTGGCACAACGAACACCAGCAAGCAACCATGAACACCCATTCAAATGTAATTCCGAACACCCATCAAATCCAGTTTTTTCTTCTTATCAAGTTTCTTCTATTGAGCGCTACTCTGTTCGGGATCGTCCTGCTGCCGCGCGTAACCGTACTCTCAAGCTTTCTTCAAGGTTCGGACCAATGCACGTAAGAGCACAGAGTTGTCGAAGCCTTTCTCATAACTTAATGTGCACACCTAGCTCTCACCTGACAGCTACAACCTACTACCCGACGTCCTTCCAGGTCCGGAGAGGGGGAGTGTGCTCGCGGCATTGTCACTGGGGGGATTCTGTGGCGTCTGGTGCAGGAAGCTGCTAGCACCACTGAAGAATCCTTAGCAGCTTCCGGGAAGAAACGTCACTTTATCGTGACAACGCTCGCTCACTCTCTTCAACATCTAATAATATTCGTCTATTGAAGGTGGTTATTCAAAACCAAAATTTAACCCCTTCAATATATATATAT